>PVLC010033062.1:0-17771 GCA_004027655.1 Graphiurus murinus | reverse complement strand
ATGAAATTACCAAGGTCACTCCTCACAGACATAGAAAAATCAGTCCTTAAATTCATTTGGAACAACAAAAAGCCCAGGATAGCCAAAGTAGTTCTTAGCAACAAGAACCATGCAGGAGGTATCACAATACCTGACTTCAAACTCTACTACAAAGCCACAGTAATAAAAACAGCATGGTATTGGCACAAAAACAGACACATAGACCAATAGAGCAGAATAGAAGATTCAGAAACAAACTCACACACTTACAGTCAATTGATTTTTTACAAAGGAGCCAAAAATATACACTGGAAAAAAGATAGCCTCTTTAACAAATGGTGTTGGCAAAACTGGTTAACCATATACAGGAAAATGGAAATAAATCCCACTTTCTCACCCTGCACAAGAGTCAACTCAAGGTGGATCAAAGACCTGGAAGTCAGGCCAGAGACCTTGCAGCTACTTGAAGAGGGCATAGGACCAACACTTCAACACATAGGCACAGGTAAAAACTTTCTCAACAAGACCCCAAAAGCACAAGCAGCTCAAAGGAAGATCAATACATGGGATTACTTTAAACTGAAGAGCTTCTGTGCAGCAAAGGAAACTATCAAAAACCTCAACAGAGAAACTACAGAGTGGGAGAAAATTTTTGCCAGCTACTTTTCTGATAGAGGACTAATAACTAGGATATACAGAGAACTCAAGAAACTCACAGCTAAGAAAACAAATAACCCAATCAAAAAATGGGCAAAGGATCTAAATAGACACTTCGCAAAAGAAGAAATACAAATGGCCAATAAATGTATGAGGAAATGTCCCACATCATTAGCAGTCAGAGAGATGCAAATCAAAACTACCTTGAGATTTCACCTAACTCCAATCAGAATGGCAATCATCAAGAACACAAACAACAACAAATGCTGGCGAGGGTGTGGAGAAGTAGGAACCTTAATACATTGCTGGTGGGATTGCAAATTAATGCAACCACTTTGGAAAACAATATGGAGGATCCTCAGACGAATGGGAATGAACCTATCATATGACCCAGCAATACCACTTCTGGGTATCTACCCAAAAGAATGGAAATCAAATATCACACCAATGCATGTGTATCTATGTTCATAGCTGCACAATTCACAATTGCCAAACTATGGAACCAGCCAAGATGTCCATCAACAGATGAATGGATTACAAAACTATGGGATATGTACACAATGAATTTTACTCAGGTATAAAGAAGAACAAAATAATGTCATTTGCAGGGAAATGGATGGAACTGGAAAACATGTTAAGTGAGATTAGTCAGTCATGAAAAATAAAAAATCATATGCTCTCCCTAATATGTGGAAGCTAGGGAGAAAATGGGACATAAGAGACTCCAGATGAAGAAAGTGAGCAAAGAACTTGACTTAAAGGAAGGTGATGGGGGGAGGGGAGACACCCAAATGAGCATGATGTACTTTCAAGAACACATCAAAGTCTATCGTCTAAACTGACCTTGAAAAGGAGGGAGGAGGGTAGGAATTGGGGAAGGGTTAAATAAGAAATGTGTGCATGTATGCCTTTACCACCTTGTACCTAACAAAGATGTATGATTACAATGCACCAATTAAAAGTAAATAAATTTAAAAATATATATTGTGAGTTTATATCTTCTTGTAATTCTATTCTAATCCCGGGGTAGCTCACAGAAGGATTACAGATGTGTAGGACTCCTAGGTATTATTTACACCTCAAAAACAGCTGCTAATACCTGGTGAGAATGAGACATCAGGAGATTTTGGCTTTCTCCCTAGCAGGCCCTGTCGTCACGTGTTCTGCCTTGATCTCCAGTTCACCTGCCCTGAGCCTGCTATGTTGTGAGAAAGCCCAAGCTTGCTAAAGGGAAGTCTATGGGGAGAGAGACATGACTATCTGTCACCCAGTGTTTCATCTCTTTGAATCTTCCAGCAGAGACCCATGGAGATGAATAAAGAACCATCCTGGACATCCAAACCAGCAACCACATAGGGAACCCCTGAATAAGAACCTCTCGCTTAGCCCCAGCAAACCTACCAAAATATAAAAGTAAAAAATATGGCTTAAGGGCATATATTTTAGAGGTTTGTATGCACTGCCACATAGCTGGAACACTTGGTAAACATGTGTATACCATTGCAGATAAACTCCCAGAAAATTCAGAGGATGGCTACCTCAGGTTTTTTTCTGGAGAACCAGTGGTCTGGAAAATATTAGGGTATTCCCTCCAAAGTGAAAGGCAAACTTTTGCTTTAAAAAAAAATCACTGACTTTTGAAGACAACATTTGTAAAGGTTTGGTGGCTCTCTGAACCATTTATCAAGTAACCCACAGGCTTCAAGTTGACTGGAGCCAAAAGCAAATGAAACAAAAAATACTATACTATATCCAGGCTGTCATGCAAGGAGCATTATGCTAGAGAATTCAATATTTCTTGAAGTGTCTGTGACTGATCAGGTTGCCATGTGAAACCTGTGGTAAGACTCGACAAAAGAACCTCAGGATAGATCCGTAGAGTTTGAGAGCAAAGTCATGTTCCTTTAGTTGAATTAACTCTTTTAATTGAGAAATATCTCCTCACCTTTTATAGAGTTCTGGCAAAGAGTTTCTACTCAGCCACAAGGGACAACATATATACCCATCATAAACATGGTGATATCTAATCACAAAGATATAAAGGCAAGCATTCCTAATAGGATTCTGTCTTCAGTGGTAGAGCTATAGAAAAGAAGGGACTTGCAAAATTCTGAAAGCATAGTTAAGTTTCATAGGCGGATAGCTCACACTACCAGAGCTTCCATTCCAATGCACTATTTCTTCTTTAATCCAGATCCTATGATGACCACCATGTAACGTGATGATTAAGAAAAAGGTTAAAGTATGGTTTCTGGATGACTGTGTACAATATGAGGATGCATACTGTAAGTTGGAAGGGTCTTAAGTTTGTTTGGAAGAAAAATCTTCCTGGTGAATAGAAATTTCCAGGGTTACATTTGCCAGCTCACTCTAGGAGAATTGACTAGAGTTAAAAATCTCTACTAGTTCATGAATGGTTTCATCATCCATCACTTAGAAAGGATAGATTAGGAAGTTGAAGGCCAGGAGCTTTCATGCAAGTGAGATGAGAGAGACAATAAAAAGTAAATTAAATAAGTGTATCTTATTAGGCAAAGTAATAACGAATTTTGTCATTGTATGTTTTTCTATTATTTATTAACCTTCCCACTGATAAATGTTATTTAATGTGTTTTCTGTTTCATTAAATGCTGCAGTTAACATCTTGTTGCAAACAAAAACATCATCTTAAAGTTTCATGATTGTTACCATAATATACATTTCTGGAAGTAGGATGTTAATTTAAGTGAAATGGACAATTTACACATGTTTTGCTTTGATACATGTTGCCTAATTTCCTGGTATTGACTATGATAATTTATACACACAGCAATAGACTTATTTCCCTGTCTCCTGCAAAATCTGGGTTCTGTATAACAGTTTAATCTTTCCTGGTCTGGTAGAAGAATGTTTCCATTGTACTTCCTTAAAAATTAGTGAAGTAGACTATACTTCCCTTTGTCTGTTGCCTACATAAATTTTCTTAACTGTAAAAGAGACATTCATATTGTTTATCTGCAGTGTTATTAGAATTCTATGACCAAATGTTTTTACTTGAAACCAACAAAATACACACACACACACACACACACACACACACACACACACACACACACACACCAATCCCTGTTTACATACATAAGAGAATTCATAGGAAGGCTTCTGGTTGTCTCAGAGAACTGAGGGCAGGAAGTGCTTACCAACATTCTGGATCAAGGACAAGTGTCTCAAATGTATTTGACAATTTTGATAGCTTCCCTTTCCCCTGTGGGGGGAATAGAACCATTTTAGTAATGTCTGTTATCATGTCTGCTTTCTACTTTTTCTCAAAGATTATTGGTAATAGCTGCAGTATGGGAAAACATTGCCAGGCCACCATAGTACATTCCGAGCATAATGTTGTTTAATACAGCCTCTTCAGCTGACATGGTTTTATTCCTCCTATCTTTATCCTCTCTTAATGAAATGCAAATATAAAATAAAAAGTAAAAGGAATTGTGAAATTTTAGAATTTGATGGAATGTAAAGATCATGTTTCCAAATTTCCAACATGAAGAAATTGAAACTTAAGAATGCTAAATAATTGTTTCAAAGTTTAAATCCTAGGAAGTGAATGCATTTAAGCCCTCAATTTCTCTGTACTACAAGTCCTCTTTATCAAATATAGATCATGTGTGTATCAATCCAATCAGGCTTCTCATTTGAAAGACATATTCAATAAAACTGGCATAATTATCTAAATATATACAGAATTGTATACTTAATATCATTTTCTATTTGTATTAACAAGTATCTACTTGCTTAACTACAAAAATTAGAGCTTACTCACCAGCCTAAAATCTTAAAGTAATACTATCTCTGGAATACTATAGGCTTTTATATTTCTTTAATCTAATTTCAAAATTATAATCATTTAACAAATTTTACAGCTGGAATTAAAATTCATCATGTAATTATTTAATTGGCATGATTTCATGAAGTTGCCTATTTGGGTGGCATATGTAAATCACCTATAAGTCAATTGTCAGGATTACTCAGTTTTATTTTGTCCCAGAGTTTTTGCATGTACTTGTTAATAGTTCTGTTAGCCATATGGAAAGCCTAAAAAGTTGCTGCAAGGCATGACAAGGAGAGCATCTGTAATACGAGGGAATAAAACATGCCCAGTTATTTGTGTTCTTAAATTTTAGTAAATACTACATCAGCAAAGATGACATTCTTCTGAATAATTTTCATACTCAGATATTTAGTTTTGTGGCAAGATAGTTATGCAAAACAGCAACTATACAATTGCAACTATTGAATCTTCAATTGAGGGAAAACTCAACCACTCTTACTAGTCTAAGATTATATTATTTTGGTTAGATAAATATAATGAGACTTAATAATATACTTATTAAAATAAAGGCACACATTCTCATGAGTTTAGATGAAAATGGTTTATTTGCATGAAAAATTGAGCATTTTAGACTTCCATAGGATATCTTTTTTTGCCAGAAAATCTGCTGTAAAAAATCAACAAAATTATTCAATATATATATATTTTTTTATTGGTGTGTTGTAATCATACATCTTTGTTAGGTACAAGCTGGTAGATGCATACCTCTCTTATTTAACCCTTCCCAATTCCCACCCCATTCCTTCCCCCCTCCCTCCTTCTCATGTCAGTTTAGTGATTGACTTTGATATGTTTGTGAAAGTACATCATGTGCATTAGGTGTTCCCCCCCCACACATCACCTTCAGCTGAGTCACCTTCTTTGCCCATCTAAGGTTTCTCCTTCTTTGTCTAGAGTCCCTCTTATGACCCACTTTCTCTCTAGCTTCTGCATATTAGGGAGAGCATACATTTTTTTATTTTTTGTGACTGACTAATCTCACTTAACATAATGTTTTCCAGTTCCATCCATTTCCCTGCAAATCACATGATTTTGTTTTTCTTTATGGTTGAGTAAAATTCCATTCTGTACATATCCCATAGTTTTATAATCCATTCATCTGTTGTTGATGGACATCTTGGCTGGTTCCACAGTTTGGCAATTGTGAATTGTGTGGCTATAAACATAGATACACGTGCATTGATCTGATAGTTTGGTTGCCATTCTTTTGGGTAGATACTCAGAAATGGTATTGCTGGATCACATGGTAGATTCATTACCGTTTATCTGAGGATCCTCCATACTGTTTTCCAAAGTAGTTGCACCAATCTGCAATCCCACCAACAATGTATTAAGATTCCCATTTCAAACCCTCACCAGCATTTGTTGTTGTTTGTGTTTTTGATGATTGCCATTCTAATTGGTGTTAATCTATACTGGATCCTCTTACTGTTGAGTGTAAGTCACTTTTGGATAGTATATTCCAGCTTATAACTATCCATACAAAATTATATTTTGTATTACCTATACATTCTACCACCTAAATGAAAGTCATGTTGTGATAAGAATTTCATTTGATTATAATTGATGAGATTTTTATTGAAATTTTTCTAAACTTTGAGTTTTGAATATAAGTTTGAGCCTCTTGGTATATGTTTAGGCATTCAAAAACGACAGCCACTTGGAAATTAGGCATTTAGTGCTTTATTCTTTAAAATCCCAACCAGCCCCATCCATCTCTGGATGTACTCCTTTGTGGGAATTCCCCAGCCACTGCTTTTGGGTCAACTTCTGTCACATGTTTGGTGGAACTAAACAGGTATTTCTATTCATAAAATGCTTTTCTAGAGATTTACTGGTTTGAAAACTTACTTCAAATGGTTGCAAAAATGTCTAAAGGACAGGGAGGGCAGTTTAAATGTAAGTATGAATGTTTCAGGCCTCCCCATACATGTTGAAAGAGAGTTATGAAGAAGGGTATTTGCCTAGGTTGGTAATAACTACTGATATGCATAATGTCTCACTCATTAGGAAACTATTAGTGATGAATTTATAAGAATTACCAGGCAAAACATCCTTTGGAATTGCCTATGAAATTCCTCAAGGTGATAAGTATGAGTTCCACATTTATTTACAAGGTCAACTTAGCAAGAAGAATATTCATCCCTCCTAGTAATCATTTCAAGGTACCAAAATTTACTGTTGTGACATTTTCCCCAATGTTTAATAACAGGCTAAAGCAACAAAGAAAAAAGGATATGAAATAGAAAGCCTCAATTTATCCATATTAGATTCATGCTGGGGATGTAGTTCAGTGGTGGAAAACTTATTTGCCTAGCATGATAAGGTCCTGGGTTCAGTTCTCAATACCACCAAAAAAAGCACATAAAATGATTCAAATTCTTAAAGTGGTATGAACTTTAAAAACTAAATTGGCTGTTTCTTTATTGTCCATTTTAATAGCCTATAACGCTGATGTTTGTTTATGTACCAATCTCAGTGCCAGTCATCCTGTTAAGGGCTTTGCAAACATGAATTAATTTAATCATCAGGATCTATTCTGTTTTCATCCCTATTTTACAGATGGAGCAACTGAGGCACAAGATTTCCCCAAGATTCTCAGCTATAAGTGGCAGAGCCTGACACTACTCAGGTTATCTAGCTGCAGAGTCTCTGCTCTGAGTCCTCTTCATTTCCTCTTCACTTCTTTACCTTTCCTCCTTATACTGTTCCCTGCATCTGAAAACCTGAAATTCATTTACAAACAAGAAAGGATCTCATAGAGAATGAAAGAAAATAGTGGAGGTAGGAGATACATAAGATTGAAACTCTTTGATAGAACCAGGTATGCATACAATTACTCTCCTCATCAATGCTAAGAATGAAATCCCACTAGGACACATTCAACACTGCCCAATACTAATGTTTGCTGGAGTTTATAAATACATGCCATAATTTCACACCTAGAATATCTACAGAAATCAGCATGCCTTTGGGGATAACTATGGTTGAGAGGAGGGTGATAGCATCCAATTGAGGACAAGGTGCTTGGATTCTATCATGGCAATATAGGAAAGTTGCAGACAGTTCCAGGACACATACTGTCCTAAACTTGAGACCAGAAATAAACATAAAATGGATTAAATGTAAGCCGGGCGTGGTGATGCACACTTATAATCCCAGTATGTGGGAGGCTAAGACAGAAGAATTGCAGGTTTACAGCCAGCCTCAACAATTTATGAGGCCCTCCACAAGTTAGTGAAACCCTATTTCAAAATAAAGAATAAAATAGGGCTGGGGAGGGGGGGGATGTAGCTTAGAGGTAGAATGCCTCTGGGTTCAATCTCAAGTACCACATTAAAAAAAAAAGATTAAATGCAATAACCAAGATGGGTGTGGTGGCGCACACTTGTAATCCCAGTACTTGGGAGGCTGAGACCAGAGGATCCCGGATCACAGCCAGCCTCAGCTACTTAGTGAGGTCCTTCACAACTTAGGGAGACCCTGTTTCAAAAAACAAGGACTAAAAAATAGGGTGGGGATGTAGCTCAGAGCTAGAATGCCCCTGGTTCAATCTCCAGTACTGAAAAAAAAAAAAAAAAAAGCAATAACTATAAAAGTAAGATAACAATATCAAACTATATCTCAGGATGTTGTCCACAATAGCTAACAAAATGATTATATGGGAAAGGATTTCTCCAGTAAACTAAAAACCAGCCTGGTGTGGTGGCACACACCTGTAATACTTGGGAGGCTGAGACAGGAGGATCCCAGGTTCAAGACCAGCCTCAGCAATGTAGCAAGACTCTCAGCAACCCGGCAAGATCTTGTTTCAAAACAAAATATAAAATAGGGCTGGAGGTACGGCTCAGAGGTAGAAGTCCCCTGAGTTCAATCCCTAGTAACACACACACATACACACACACACACACACACACACACACACACACACACAATAACTAAAAAATATGCTTCTCAATAAAAATAAAATCGGTGAGTAAAATTAATGTTTTACCATTTTAGGGAGGAGCTAAAGCAAATTTTTAAAAAATATACAATTACAACTTTATCAGTTATTTGTTTTCCATATACATTCCAAATGATATGAAGGATAGTCATAAATAGATTCAAGTTCCACTAATACAACCATGTGTTCTTAGACTAAGAAAAATAAGGTTTGTAATGAGAGCAAATAAAGATTTGAGCCCTAATCCAAAAGAAGCTGTAATAAAAAAGTGACAGTCACTGGTCTAAATGATTCCTATATACCTAAAAAAAATAGTTATATCTTCAGAAATATCTAATTTATTGTCAGGGGGAAAACGCAGGAATGAAGGGAGGAAAGTTCACTGAGTACCTCAAGCATTTATTAATCACTTATTATCTGTATAATACAGTAGATGCTATAAGGTGCTATAAGGGTATGCTGAAGATAGAATTCTTTATGAAATTTAAATTTAATGAGTGATAACATCAAACCAAAAGCTAAATAATAGTGTAAGTGTATATTAAAAATATCACCAGGTCAGACTAAACTTCCAACTACAAGCTATCTGCCTGTGCATTAAATTTAAGAATCATATTTCTAAGAAACTGAAATATTATGATTCTTTCAGACTACATCACCTTGTTGATTCAGTATCTGACAGTTAAAATACCTTCCTAAGGTTTTTGTTTGCCATTACTAGGGTGTATTTTCCCAAATATAGTATTTCTAGTAGATTTGAATGATAACACAGGCCAGAGTAGAATTCAATATTATCCACAAATAATCTTCATGTATTATATATATTATGAAAATATACATACATACATATTTCTCAAAAACCTTTTAAGAGAAGATATATGTAACAACTATGTTTAGCACTGCATAACCCATGGTTTCCCAACCTAGACCTCATTTTGTCAGTGAAAATTTGATTTAATGAGTGCTGCCTTCTAATGGCATTCTCAACTGGATGCCATGGAGATATGCAAATGAAGATAAAGACATTGTCCTCATTCTCAGGGAATTTACAATATAATAGAGGAACAAAGTGCAGATGAAAAGATATAACAACACATGCAAAGATGACATGAAAACAGGAACAAATTAATGTAACACAAAATGTCAGTGCTAAGAGAAATGGAATAATGAAATGATCAGTGTGGAGGTAGGGTAGAGCTGTTCAAGTGGACTTGAGAATTTATTTTAAATGGAGGTTTGAGAGAGTCACAAATTGGGATCAAGAGAAAAATAGTGGGAAGAGAAGGATATTCCATTCAGACCAGAGCTCTAGAGAACAAAGGATTAGAAGAAAGAGCAAATAATTTGACATGATTGCTAGAAGATATAAAACTTGTACCCAAATAATAAAAATGTCATGCATAACTCTCTTTGATTCTGTTTAGGGTAGACATTTTTCATCAAAACATTTGGTTTCTATTTCGTATAGAATAAGGAGACCTCTTACCAAGAACTCTATGGAAATTTAGTGTTGTTTCAGCATTTGCTGAAAAACAATGGCTAAAGGATAGTGAAATGTTTACAAACTGTTTTATGTGTGTGGGGGGGTAAGAGGTGAAGTTTAACCTCAGGTGAATACTTTAAGACTAAGTTTCAAGTCCACTTAAGACACATTAAAAATATAGCTTCATATTGCTCTTGCTCTTACATTTGGATCAACATTACAATAATCAGTTTTGAAACCACAGAGAGCAGCATTAAGTTAAAAAGATTATTTCAAAAGAATTTTTGGAAACTACAAAGTATGAATATATCTATGTTTATCATTAATTTTTGTTTTATTGTATAAATCCACACCTGCAGTTTAAAAATAAAATAGCATTGGGATTATCAAGCAATAGGCCCCTCTTCCTCCTACAAACACACCAATTCAGTAACAATTTATGGACAAATTTCCTGTGTCAGAAGTCAGAAACTAATCAAAATGTTCTTGCACACCAAGAGGACAAAAAAACAGACTCACCAAACTGGTCAAGTTCAAGATAATCTCTTGCCAGAGACCCGATCCCCAGTGTAACACCTTACAATAAGGATCCCCCAGCTTCTAGATTGACTTGGGGGTGAGAGGAATTGGTTTATATACCCATCAATCCAACGTTTTTGACAAGACTCTCAGGAGAACTAGCCTTTGTTTTTCAAGTCTTGGAGCACAGTGTGGCTTCCCAGAAAAGAATGGAGGCTGTGGCTTGGGCAGATAGATGCCTTTGCTCTTTCTACTCAGCAGAGAGTAAGTGAGTTTGTAAAAAAAAAAAAAAATCAAAGCTCTCAGTTTCCCCTTGGGGAGTGAGAGTGGGCCTGTGTGTCCAGTGCCCTAACTTTTGGGGAGATACCCAAAGAACTCATAGTATTTTGTGAGTCTTGAATCTTTGGCAAGTCTTGTACATTCTAGCCACCTAGGTAAATAGACTCTTCTATCCCCCAAGCTCAACAGAGAGCAAACAGAAAAAAGCTACAGTTGCCTGCTTTTCTCTGAGGAGAGACAGAGTTGGTGAGGTCTCAGGAATCTCTGTACAGGCTGATTGGTGGAATCTTTTATTAGATGAAGCCAGTCTATGATTCTTGCTTTGTCTAACAGACACCAACACAGAGTCAAGGAAAAGGAAGAACAAGGCAAAGATCTTCCAAACAAAGGAACAAGGTAAATCTCCAGAAATTGATCCAAATAAAATGGAGTTACATTATTGATCTGACAGAGAATTAAAATAGCCCTCAAAGCCTGACATAGTGGTGCACACCTGTAATCCCAGTACTTGGGAGACTGAGACAGGAGGTTTGCAGTTTCTAGGCCAGCCTCAGCAATTTAGTGAAACCCTGTTTCCAAATAAAAAAATAAAATAAGGCTGGGATGTAGCTTGGTGATAGAGTGCCCCTAGGTTCAATCCCCAGTACCCAGTACCCCCCCACCCACACACAAGTAGCCTTCAACAAGATGCTTACTAAGGTCAAAAGAACAATGTATGAATAAAGTGGAAAAACTCAAGAAAGAGTTAGGAAATATTTTTCAAAGTGCCAAAAAGAAATCATGGAGATCATAGACACAATAACTAAGCTGAGAAATTCAACAGCAGACAAATCAAGCAGAAGAAAGAGTTAGCAAACTCAAAGATGAGTCACTGGAAATAATTCAGTCATGGGAACTAATGAGAAAAAAGAATAAAGAAACCTCATGGAAATTATGGGCCACTGTCAAGCCAACCAATATACATATTAGAGAAGTTGCAGAAGAAAACAGATAGAAAGGACTGGAATGTTTATTCAAAGAAATAATGGCAGAAAACTTCCCAAATCTGGGGAAGGAAATGAATACTTATATCCAAGAA
The DNA here is from genome assembly GCA_004027655.1 of Graphiurus murinus. Taxonomy (NCBI): domain Eukaryota; kingdom Metazoa; phylum Chordata; class Mammalia; order Rodentia; family Gliridae; genus Graphiurus; species Graphiurus murinus. Next base: position 5,953 of record PVLC010033062.1, on the reverse strand, counting down.
GCTTAAAAGACACCAAATAAGATGAACCAGAAGAAATTTACATAGATTCATTTTATAACAAACTCTCAAATGTCAAAGACAATGAATTTTGAAAACAGCAAGAAAAAAGTAAATTGCTATTTACAAGAGAACACACATAATACTATTAGCAAAAATTTCAGCGGGCCAAATGGGAATGGGATGATATATTCAAAGTGCCAAAAGGAAAAAACAAAAACTAAAAAACCTGCAACCAAGTTACCAAGCAAAATTCTCCTTCAAAAATGAAACAGAGATAAAGATTTTTCTTGACAAGAAGGAAAGAAAGAAAGGGTCAGGGGGAATTCTTCACCTCTAGACCTATCTCACAGGAAATGTTAAAGGGAGTTCTTCACATGGAAATGATAAGACATTGAACAGAAAAATGATAGCATAAAACAACACAAAGTTCACTGATAAATATATAGACAAAGAACACAAGATAATAATAATAATAATAATAATAATAATAATAATAATAATAGTAAACCACTTTTGATTCTAGAATAAAAAAGCAGTATTAAAAATAAACTTAAAATTATATTAGAAGATACACAATATAAGTAGATGCAAATTGTGTCAAAAATGCAGTATTCCCACCTTATCTATGTTTTTTGCTTTCTGTAGTTTCAGTTACTTGCAATCAAATGTGGTCTAAAAATATTAAATGGGAACATTTGAGAATTAAACATTTCATGAGTTTAAAGTGTATGCTGCTCTGAGAAGTGTGATGAAATCTCACATCATACTACCCTGTCTCACCAGCATGTGAATCATCCTTTTGTCTAGAATACTCCTACTGTACACTTTTCCTACCCATTAGTCACTTACTTGTCACCTGAATTATCAGATCAATTATCCCAGCATCATAGCACTTGTGTCCAAGTAACCCTTATTGTACTTAAAATGTACTTAATAATGGCCCCAAAGCATAAAATTACTGATGTTGGAAATTTGGATAAACCAAAGAGAAGTCAGAAATCCTTCTTTAGGAATGAAAAATTCATATACTTAGGATACCAAGATCCACAGTAAAAATGAGTCTTCTATTCATGAAATTTTGAAAAAGGAAAAAGAAATTCATCCTGATTTTACTGTTGTACTTCAAGCTGCAAAACTTATGGCTACATTGTATGATAAATGCTTATCATTAAGCATTAAGTTAAGATGAAAAGAACACTAAATTATAGGATTTGGATTTACCTAGGGTTTCAAACATTTATTAGGGTTCCTAGGATGTAGCCCCTATGGATAAGGGGTACTGCTATAATATAAATTATGTGTAGATAACTTAGGGTATAGAATTATTATATACAATTAGTCTTGGGTTACCATCACCTTAACACTTGCTGTTAAAATTCTAAGATATTTAACCTCAAGATAAGTACTTACAAAAATACCTATAAGGTAAGGGTTACACAAAAGAAAAACAGAAAGGAATCAAAGTATATTGATATTAAAAAAATCAACAAAACACTGAGAAAGCAAGAAAAAAAAGAATCACAAGACTAACAATAAATAATGAACAAAATGGCAATAGTAAATTTTTTTCCTACGGATAATTATTTCAAATGTAAAGAAATTAAAGTTCTGAGTTAAAAGATGTAGAGAAGTTGAATGGATTAAACATACAAATGAGACACCCAACTATAAACTATATGCTAGTGTCTATAAAAACTCACTTTAGATTTTTAAAAAAGACATATGTTGAAAGTAAATGGATTAAAAACTCTGATTTATGCAAATGATAATCAAATGAGAACAGAGTCAAAACCTGTCACAAGAGACAATAAAAGGCAGTTTATAGTGATATAGGGTCAATCTACCAAGAAAAGGCTGTTTATTGTGATATAGAGTCAATACATCAAAAAGATATAATAATTTTATGTATATATATGCATTCAGTATCACAGCACCTAAATATTTAAAGTCCACATTAACAAAACTGAAGTTACAAAATAGACAGCAATACAATAATAATAGTAGGAGAATTCAATATCCCACTTCCAACAATGGATAAAACATCTGGTCAGCAGATCAATAAGGAAATAGAGAATTTAAATAACACTAGGCCCAGTGGACCAGTACACATACAGAATATTCTACCTAGCAATAGCAGAATACACATTCTTTATAATTGCACATAGACCTTTCTCCAGATAGATCACATTAGGAAACAAAATAAATATTCATGAATTTAAGAAGATTAATATCATTCAAAGTCTTTTTTTCTGACCAAAATAGAATGAAACTAGAAATCAATAACATAAAGAAAACTGGAAAAAATACAAATATGTAGAAATTAAGTAACATATGCATAAACAATACATTTCTTTAGTCAAAGAAGAAATCAAAAACGATGTTAGAAAATACTGTCAGACAAAAAGAAAAAAAAATTTAAAAACTCAATATACCGAAACTTATAGCAGAATGTGAAGCTATGAAGATGGCCATGGTGGCTTGAGCCTGTAATCCCAGTACTCAGGAGGCTGAGACAGGAGGTTTTTAGTTTCCAAGCCAACCTCAGCAACGTAGTGAGACCCTGTTTCAAAATAAAAAATAAGATAGGATTGATGGTATAGCTCAAAGGTAGAATACCCCGTGGATTCAGTCCCCAGTACTGAAAAACAAACAAAAAACAACTAACAAGGAAGTTCATAGTGGAACACCTATATTAAAAAATAAAAGAAGATCTTGAATCAGGTGTGGTGGTGAATTTTACCAAATGTTCAAGGAAAAATTAACACCAATCCTTCTCAAAGTCTTAAAAAAGCTGAAGAGGAGCCAACATTTCTAAAGATGTTTTATGAGGCCACCATTTCCCTGATATCAAGGTCAGATAAAGGCAACATAAGAAAAAAATAAAGAAGAAGAAGAAAAAGAAAGAAAGAAAGAGAAAGAAGAAAGAAAGAGCTATAGGCAGACATTCCTGAAGCATATAGATGCAAAAATCCTCAACCAAATGCTATCAAATGGAATCCAACAATGAAATGATCAAACACCATGATCAAGCAGGATTTATCCCAGGGAGAGAAGGATGGTTCAATATGTGAAAATCAATGTGACCTACTATGTTAATATAATAAAAGATAAAAATTTTTATCTTTTAGAATAAAAGATAAAATTTAATATAATTAAAGATTAAAAGTGCTGAATTTAATCAAATATTTTCTTCTGCATCTATTATTATATTTTTATCTTATATTATCTTTCATTATATTAACATGGTAGATCACATTTTTATCTTTTGTTATATTAAATTAATAGCACTAAATACACACATAAGAAAAACAGAAAGTCAACAAATAAACAACATAATGACACTACAAGGACCTGGAAAAATAGGAACAGTCTAAGCAAAGCCAATAGAAGGCAGGAGATAATTAAAATCAGAGCAGAAATCAATGAAATAAAGGAAAAAAAACAAAGGATCAACAAAACAAAAAGTTGATTCTTTGGAAAGATTAACATGATTGACAAACCACTAGCCAACCTAGCCAAAAGAAAGAATCAACCCAAATTATTAAAATAAAAAATGATTTTAGACAAATGGGGAAATCCAGAGAATCATCAAAAAATACTTGGAAAATTTATATTGCAATAAATTAGAAAACATGGAAGTAATCAATAGATTTTAGACACATACAACCTACCTAAATAGAACCAATAAGATAGAGAAAACCTAAACTGTCCAATAGCAAGCAAAAAGATAGAAATACAATAAAATACTTCATCAAAGAAAAGTCCAGGTTCAGATGAATTCCCAGCTGAAATCTCCAAAACCTTTATAGAAGAACTAAACTCAATATTTCACAAGTTATTCTGTGAAAGCTTATTCTGTGAATTCTTCCAAACTCCTTTTAAGAGGCCAGTACCACCTTAATACCAAAATCAAATAAAGATCCCTCAAGAAAAGAAAATTACAGAACAATATTATTGATGAACATGCATGCAAAAATTCTAAACAAAATACTAACCATGCACATACAAAACCACATCAAAAAAATTGTACACCATGACCAAGTTGGTTTCATCTCAGGAATGCAAGACTAGTTCAACATACACAAATAAGTACATGTTATTCACCACATAAGTAGAACTAAGGACAAAAATTACATGATCATCTTAATAGAGGCTAAAAAAGCACTTGGCAAAATACAACATCCATACATGTTAAAAACACTGCAGGAAATCAGAATAGAAGGAACGTACCTCAACATCATTAAGGCAATATACAATAAACCCAAAGTCAACATCATATTGAATGGGGGAAAACTGTGGGAATTCCCTTTAAAATCAGGAACAAGACAAAGATGTCAGCTATCACCACTCCTTTTCAATATAGTCCTCGAGACTCTTGCCAGAGCAATAAGAAAAGAGAAGGACATAAAAGAAATTTAAATAGGAAAAGTATAATTAAAATTATCTCTATTTGCAGATGACATGATCCTATATTTAGAAGACCCAAAAACTCAACTGAAAGGCTACTAGAGCTGATGAACAAATTCAGCAAAATATAAAATCAACCTAAAAGCCGGGCGTGGTGGCGTACACTTGTAATCCCAGCATTCGGGAGGCTGAGACCAGAGGATCCGGGTTCGCGGCCAGCCTCAGCTACCTAGTGAGGCACTCCGCAACTTAGTGAGACTTGGTTTCAAAATAAAGAATAAAAAATACGGCTGGGGGTATAGCTCGGAGGTAGAATGCCCCTGAGTTCAAACCCCAGTACCGCAAAAAAAAAATAAAATAAACCTAAAAAAATCAGTAGCTTTTCTATATGCCAACCATAAATCCTCTGAGAAAGAAATCCAGAAAACAAATCTATTCGCAATAGTCTCAAGACAAATAAAATACTTAGGAATAAACCTAACCAAGGAGGTAAAAGACCTCTACAATGAAAATTATTTAACACTGAAGAAAGAAAATAAAGATCTAGAAGATGGAAAGATCTTCCTTGCTCTTGGATAGGCAGAGTAAATATTATCAAAATGGTCATGCTACCAAAAGTGATCTACAGAGTCAATACAATCTCTATCAAAATACCAATGTCATTCTTCACAGACCTAGAAAAATCAGTCATAAATTTCATATGGAGAAACAAAAGATCCAGAATAGTCAAATAGTCAAAGCAATTCTCAGCAATAGAAATCATATAGTAGATATCACAATTCCTGACTTCAAATTATACTACAGAGCTATAAAAATAGCATGGTACTGTCACAAAAACAGACACATAGACAATGGAACAAAATAGAAGATACAGAAACAAATCTACACACTTATAGCCAATTGATTTTCTACAAAGGTACCAGACATATACATCGGAGAAAAGACACCCTTTTCAACAAATGGTGTTGGGAAAACTTGTTATCCACTTGTAGAAAAATGGAACTAAATCATTACCTCTCACCCTATACAGGATGGATCCAAGGCCTCGAAGTTAGACCAGAGACTTTGAAGCTACTAGAGCAGGGCGTAAGTCTAACACTCCAACATATAAGCACAGGTAGAAACTCCCTAACAAGACCCCCAAAGTTCAGGAAATTAAGACAAGAATTAATAAATGGGATGGCATTAAATTAAAAAATTTCTGCTCATCAAAGGAAACCATCAAGAGTCTAAAGAGAAATCCTATAGAATGGGAGAAGATTTTCCCAGTTATCTCTTTGATAAAGGACTAATATCTAGAATATACAAAGAACATAAAAGACTTTACACTAGAAAATCAAATAACCCAGCCAGGTATGGTGGTGCATGCTTATAATCCCAGTACTTGGGAGGCTGACATAGGAGGGCCACAGGTTCACCGTCAGCCCTCTGCAACTTAGTAAGACCCTGTCTCAAAATAAAGAATAAAAAATTGAGATGGATATGTAGCTCAGAGGTAGAATGCCCCTGGATTCAATCCCCAGTACTGCAAATCTTCCTCCTCCTC
>PVLC010033061.1:0-17797 GCA_004027655.1 Graphiurus murinus | reverse complement strand
AATTCTACTCTGAGCTACACCCTCAGCCCTTTTTATTATTTTGAAACAGGGTCTCACTAAATTGCTGAGGCTGGCCTTGAACCTGGGATCCTCCCAAGTACTGGGATTATAGGCATGTGCAACCACACCCAGCTATCCCTAGCCCTTCTCGTTTTGAGATAGGGTCTCACTAAGATGCCCAGGCTGCATGGAACTTGCAATCCTCCTGCCTCGGCCTCCAGAGCAGCTGGGATCATAGCTCTAGGTTCTCTTCTATCCAACCTCTTCAGGACCCCTAGCTGTGTCCCGACAGGAACTGGTGCTCTGAAAGTAAGAATGGAAAGGAACAGCGACTTCCTCAGGTCCCTTAGGTGCCAGAGAGGAATTTATTCTGCATTATTTCCTGTTGCCAAATGCCTCTTTAGCGTCTGTGCCGTCTCTCCTTCTGACCAATTTCCTACTCAACTAGTCAAGGCACTTCATAGCTGAGCTTTCTGGTCCCTGTGAAGAATGAAGTGGTGGCAGAGAAAGAAAGGGACAGGATTATTCCACCACCAGATCCCCGTGCACTTAGGGAGAAAGAACAAGGAAAAAACTCATTGGCCTTTTTATTTTAGTTTAAAAGTTCCCAGCTGGAACTGGGAGTGGCACACACCTGTAATCCCACTACCTGGGAGGCTGAGACAGGAGGGTAATAGGTTGAAGGCCAGCCTCAGCAACTTAGCTGAGACCATGTTTCAAAATAAAAAACAGCTAGGCGTGGTTGCCCATGCTTGTAATCCTAGTACTTGGGAGGCTGAGATAGGAAGATCACAGATCAGCCTCAGCTACTTAGTGAGACCCTGTTTCAAAATAAAAAATAAAAAAATAAGACTAGGGGTATAGCTTGGAGGTAAAATGCCCCTGGGTTCAATCCCCAGTTCCACAAAAAAAATAAATAAATAAAAATTAAAAATTGGGCTGGGAGTGTAGCTAGGAGGTAAAATGCCCTTGAGTTCAATCCCCAGTACACACACACACACACACACACACACATACACACACACTTAACATACAGTGTCTCTCATGGCCCCCGAGTTCAATCTCCAGTACCACAAAAATTAATTAATTAAATTTAATTAAAATTCCCTATTTAACACTGCAGGGTCTCTCTCGAAGGCTGAGTGGAAGGAGAAACTGACCCCGGAACAGTTCCATGTCACCAGAGAAAAAGGAACGGAGCCGGTAAGCCGGGCCGGCTGCTGGGCGCGATGGGGTGGGAGCTGACCCATCCACAAAACCCAGCTCCTCCTTGTCCCTCCCCCAGCGCCCCCGCACGGCTCCCCCTCAGGCCTCAGGAACTCTCCAGCGGCCTGGGCCCGCCCTCCGCCCGCCCAGAGGTCGGCTCCGCGTCCTAAAAAAGTGTGGGCCTCCTCCCCTCTGTGCTCTGCTGGGCCAGTTGCGCCTGCGCCCCTCCCCTCCCCTCCCCCTCTCCAGCTTCCAGCTGTTCACCCACAGATCTCCTGGCCACCTCCAGCTGCAGACAAGAAACAGGAAGAAACACAAAGTTGATCGCCCTCATCCATCAGCTAGGACCCCTCCATGGCTCCAAAAAGGAAAAAAATCATGTTTTGGTGGTACTGGAAATGAACCCGGGGGACATGCTACCTCTGAGCTACACCTTGAACCCGGGGGGCATGCTACTCCTGAGCTACACCTTTGGCCCTTATTTATTTATTTTTGAAACAGCATCCCCCTAGATTGCTGAGGCTGGCCTCGAAACTGCGATCCTCCTGTCTCAACCTCCCAAGTACTGGGATTAAAGGCATGTGCCACCAGTTAACCCCGTCCTAAAGGCTCTGGTCTGTACCTCCCAACCTATCCCCAATTCCTGCCATTTCCCCATGAATCTCTGAACGGCAGCCTTCTCCCCGCTCTCAGACACTCTGAGCTTCCTTCCCTTTTAAGGGCCTCGCATCTGGGGCCCACCCCTTCCTTTCCTAGGTGAGGCCTTTAAGTCTCAGCCCGAATCTCCCTTTCCCAGCCCCAGGCAGGGTTCGCTTCCACCAGTACTTTGCCTTCCCTGCATTTGTTATTGTTCCAGCCCTAGTGCCTGCCTGTGGAAAGCACCCCAAAATTAACTGTTGTGAGTGTTGAATGAGGGTACTTACACTGCACTCGACAGCCCAGCTGTCACTCATTTTCTGAGACAACAGCCCCCATTGGTCCCTCGTTAGGACACCGGGTCCTAACAAGTGGTCTCTCTGGGGCCCAAATACCGTCTGCCATTGACCTATTGGACTTCGTTAGTAGGTCCAGTAAAAGCACTGTGCTTTTGCAACCTGGTAGGATATTGTGCTTTTGCTTCATCAGTACCTGCAGAATTCAGGCAGCTGTCCACTGCACTTGATCATGTAATCACGGTCCTAGCCTTGGATTCTCTGACGGGCCAGCAGATCCCTACCGACAGGTGTGTCATCAGACGGGCCAGCAGATCCCTGCCAGCACTTGTGATAGCTGGCACTTCTTGCAACTTCCTGTGGGTGGAATTTTAATAAAGCCTTCAATGGGAAAGAGACCATGTTTGCCATCACTGAAGATAGCGCAGGGGGACACAGGTCATGCTCTCTGAGCAGGTGTGTGTATGCTCAGAGTGTTCTAAGCCAGCCCTATTTCTCAGGTAGAAAGCCAGGGCTTGGAGATACACTGCCAGATGTTCAGGAGAATAAATCTATGGGCTTCCGAAACAGATGGTACAATATACGCTGCACATTTGGCCATTTTACAAAACGAGCATTATCCATTATTTTAACTTCTGTTATAAATCCCTTTCAGAGGCTCCAGTTCCACCTTTGAGGTTTCTGAATATTGCAGAACTATAACCCTAAACTTCATTAGGCTAAGGGAAGAGAAACGAGACAGGGAATCTTTCCGCTCAGTGATTCCACGTGAGAAGCCAGTTTCATGTGGTTTTTATTGGGCACTGATGATATGTTAGTTCTCTGCTAGCCGCCAGTGAAAGAGTCTGCAGCCCGACTGAGCAGTAACTGAGTCAGCACCCAGAGCAGGGAAGCTTTGCGCAGGCCCTTCTCTGTGTGCCCCTGCTCCGGCCTGCGTGGGCTCTGTCGTGCTGAGCTGGGGAAGGGCCAGCTGTCTTGCCCTCTGGCTGCTGATTTACTGGAGGTAGCGGGAGGTGGCAGCAGGACCAGAGGGCAGGACAGAAAGAGGCCTGGACTCAGGGTCCCCTCAGGTGGCAGACCTCCTAAGGCTAGCATCTGGCAACTGTCCCCTTCCCGAGTCTCACAGGCCGAGTGGGGGTCATGTCTGCTCATTCACTAGCCCAGGGGTGCCTCGCCCCACCCCCCTTGGTTTCCAATGGCCCTGTCCCCACCTCCATAAATAGTCCTGTATGAATCATCTGTGGCTGTCCCTTTTGAGCGTACCCTCTGCTTCCAGCAGGTGTGTTGTATTGACAAAAATCAAAGAAGGGGGATTGCCTTTGGTCCACACCTTGAAATCCAAGGGGTATCTTGAACCCCATCCAGGCGGACCCTGTCCCCATCTCTGTCTAAGTCACTGGAATTCTCTCTTCTAAATCATTCCCGTCTCCTCTTTGTTCAGCGTCCAGCCTGCCTTGGTGACCGACGTCTTAACTGCTTCGACTTCAGTGGCTTCTTACCTCTGCTTCAGCCCATTCTTTCTGTGGTTGATTTTTTTTTTTTTTTTCGGTACTGGGGATTGAACTCAGGGGCATTCTACCTCCGAGCTATACTCCCAGCCCTATTTTTTATTCTTTATTTTGAAACAGGGTCTCACTAAGTTGTGGAGTGCCTCCCTAGGTAGCTGAGGCGGGCCTCGAACCCGGATCCTCCGGTCTCAGCCTCCCAAATGCTGGGATTACAAGTATACACCACCACACCATCTTTCTGTGGTTGATTTTGAGGGGTTTTTGTTTGCTGGTCTGTTTCGTTGTGTTGTGAAGCTGGGGATCAAGCGAGGTGCCTTTCGCATGTTGAGTAATGCTCTGCCCCCGAGCTACAGCCCCAGGCCTCCAGTCCAGTCCTGAACTGGATGTCCAGTGATCCTTTCAAAGGCCAGCTCTGTCATGCATGGTGGCACATAATCCCAGTATTTAGGAGGCTGAGACAGGAGGCTCTCAAGTTTGAAGCCAGCCTCAACAACTTAGCAAGGCCATCGGCAACTTAGTGAGACCCTGTTTCAAAATAAAAAATAAAATAGGGCTCGGGGTGTAGCTCAGAGGAAGAATGTCCCTGGGTCCATCCCCAGTAACACACACACACACACACACACACACACACACACACACACACACACACACACCTAGCGCTGATCACATGTACACCCAGTGTACAGGTTTCCAGCAGCACCCCATTTTCGGCAGGACAGCGGACACTCTGTGGTGTGGTCTCCCCACAGCCCCACCTCACCTGGCCCGGCCTGCCTGCCCAGAGTCTTCTTTCTTCGATCCCACCTTGTGCGGGCTGATCTGACTGTCTGGAGCACTCCTCCATCTCTTCATCTCATCAAATTGTAACCTTCAAAACTCAGTTTAGGAGTCAGGCGTGGTGGTGCACACCTGTAATCCCAGTACTTGGGAGGCTGAGATAGGAGGATCGCAGGTTCAAGGACAGTCTCAGCAATTGGTGAGACTTATCAACCTAGCAAGACCCTGTTTCAAAATAAAAGTAAAATAGGGATGGGTGTAGCTCGGAGGTAGAATGCCCCTGGGTTCAAACCCCAATACCAAAAGAACTAAAAACAAAAACAAAACAAACAAACAAAACACCACCAAAAAACCCAAACAACAACAAAACCCCAGAAAACCTACACTTTAAGCCAGGTGTGGCGGTGCGCACCTGTAATCCCAGTACTTGGGATGCTAGACAGGAGGATGCAGGTTCGAGGACAGTTTGAGCAATTTAGCAAGACACTGTCTCAAAATAAAAAGGGCTAGGGGTGTAACCCTGTGGTAGAATGCCCGTGGGTTCAATCCCCAGTACCAAAAAACAAAATGAAAACAACCCTACATTTAGCTGTAGAAATCTGAATAGTATAATGACCTTCCCTGGCCTGGTCCTGCGAGCGCCCCTCCCGACACTGGCCCGCTGGGGGCTGGTAGTGACGATGAAGTTACATGCCTCCCACCTGGGGGGCGGTACACACGTGCCGAGGGGCCGCCAGCCCCAAGCTGATCTAGAAAAGCCTATTTGTAGGAACCGGGACAGTCTGGTAAGATTGAAATTATCATTTCATCACTGAAATGTACCTCATTATACCTCTGACCCTATTTTATGTTATTTTTAATTTTGAAGCAGGGCTTCACTAAGTTGCTGAGGCTGGTCTTGAATCTGAGATCCTCCTGTCTCAGTCTCCCAAGTGTAGGGTTTTAAAAGAAGAAAAACGTCCAAGTGTACCATATGGTAGGCTCAGTGGGTTATATTGAAAGCATCTGTTAGGCAGCTCATTAAAAGCATGCCATTAGTACCACGACCAGGGATTTGAGGTTTGGCCAGTGAATTTTTTGAGTTGAGAAACCTGGAGAGGCCAGAAGAGTTCAGCTCGTTTCTTGAATCAGCTCTCTTGTGTGGCGAGTGGTTCTGTGCTGTACCTTCTCCTCCATCCTGGGAAAACACAGAATGCTTGTCACCAAGTGCTGGGATGCAGATTTTCACAGTTACTTTGTACAGGATTTCTTTTCCTTTTCTTTTCTTTTTGTGGTTCAATTTTGTGGTTTGAACTCAGGGGCATTCTACCTTCAAACTACATCCCCAGCCCTATTTTATCTTTTATTTTGAAACATGGTCTTGTTAAGTTGCTAAGGGTCTTGCTAAGTTGCTGAGGCTGGTCATGAACATGTGATCCTCCCGTCTCAGCCTCGTAAGTACTGGAATTACTTGGGAGTATTTGAGGTTTTTTGCTATGCCACCACGCCTGGCTTTTTTTTTTTTTTTTTTTTTCTTTGATAGAGAAGATGACAGAAGGAATTGGGCAGAATTTTCTTCTTCTTTTTTTAAACAGTGAGATACAGTTTGCAAAGTCACATTTAAAAAAAATGAACTCTGCTTGCTCATTGTCTTAAGTCTTTTTGTGTTCCTCCTGGAATTCCTTTATAAACTTGCAGAATCTTTAAGCCACATTAAACAGAGTGCTTTCATTTCAGCAGTGACCTGGGCACTGGGGACCTAGCTGGTCACTTGACACTTGTTAAATATGCAGTGTCTGCGCCACCATGTAAAACATGTTAAAGGCACCACCCTGATCTCACTGTACGATGCTTTATTTGTATTTGTATTCATACCCCCCTCCCTCCCTGTCTCTCTCTCTCTCTCCCTCTCCCTGCAATGCTAGGAATTGAACCCAGAGCCTTACTAGGTAAGCACTCTACCACTGAGTCACACCCCCCAGCCCGTATCTAGTGTTTAAGTTTGCTGTATCACCTCCTGCTGGTGATACGGGAAATCTGCACATGGTGTATCTCATTTGCTTCCAGCCTTTCAGTGGGATCTACCTGGACAACAAGGAATCAGGAATGTATCACTGTGTGTGCTGCGACAGTCCACTCTTCAGGTAAGATGAAGAATAAACCTCCCTATTCATACAGTTCTAGCCCATTTGAGGTCTTGGATAAAAGCATACTCTTTATTTATTAACTACTATTATTATTATTATTTGTACCAGGGATCAAACCCAGGATCTCATATATGCTAAGTACATGCTCAACCACTGAGCTACACCATCAGTACCCCCCTTGTTATTTTGTTGTTGTTGTGGGTTTTTTTTTTTAATATGGGGGGTGTTTTTTGTACTGGGGATTGAACCTAGGGACATTATATCTCTGAGCTACACCCACAGTCCTTTATCATTATTATTTTTTTAAATTTTGAAATTAGGTCTCACTAAATTGCTGTGACTGGCCTTGAACCTGCATTCCTCCTGTCTCAGCCTCTCAAGTACTGGGATTACAGGCACGTACCACTGTGCCCTGAAATTTTTGAGATGGGGGTTTGCTAAGTTGCCCAGGCTGGGCTAGAACTTGGAATCCTCTACCTGAACCTTCCAAGTAGCTGGGATTGCAGGCATGTGCCACCATACCTGGTTTCTGAGTTGTTTTTAATTGCCCTTCTCATTTGGAATTATTGAAATAAGAAGATATTCATAGAAGATACTTGTCTGGATTTTTATCCAGCATAGAGAGCAGTTAATATTCTTGGTTTATATTTTTCCTCCGTGTATCCCTGAGAAATGGCCAACGAATAAAACCTTGGTGGGTACCTTACAATAAAGCCATTAGAATTTCTTAGAGGGAAAGAATTTAAAGAAATCTAAGCCCTAATAGTATTTGCTTGGCCATATGATTAAAACTATACCTCTTCCAGGGAAAATGGGTTTATAATTTAATTTAGTAAATGTAGACTTTTATGAGGATAGATTCCCCATAACGCTTGACAGTAGTAAATACCATGACCTCTTCTATGAAGCTAGAAGTAAATTTAATTGTCCGTTGATTTCAAAGCCTCTTTTAAGTCAATCAAGATCTAAAATCTTTCAACAAAGGCTTTTTTGTTTAGATATGCAGGAAACAGTCTTTAAAAAAAAAAAAAGTAGATTCCATGAAGAAGAAAGGAAATATCTTTGAAGTCCTGTTTTTCAGAACTTCAAAGATGTTTTCCTTTCTTTTGCATCAACCCTAAATTGGTTTAGAATAAAATATAAATCAAGTCAGCTCCTTGAGTCTTCCATTAGGCAGCGCTTCCTGGTGTCCTTTGGGCTTTGAGCTGAAGGGCCGCCTTGCTGTCTGGCTGCTAATGCAGTGCACCTAGGCGACCCCACCTACAAAGCTCGAGGAGCCGTTGGGATCGAACACCCTCACCACGTCTCGGGGGACAGGCTTTGGCCCAGTGGCCTTCACGTCGTCATCAATGGCTGATGGGGAGACGTCCGGGAAGGCATGGGAAAAACTAGAAGGAATTTAATTTGTACACGGGGGTGTTAGGAAAATGAGCCACTCCCTGCCCCGCACCCTGCTCCCACCCCTCAACAACGACACAGGAGACTTCTGGGACCACCAGGGTTTCGAGGTGTCCACACCCTCAGCAAACAAGCAGTCGATCCCACAGTGGACACCAGTCGAGCGTCCTCTAATCCAGTTCGGCCCTGACCCTCTCCACCTAGAGATGGCATTGGACCCCACAGATTGAGGGGCCACTCCCCAAGGACCTCCCCCCACGTCAGATGCCAATTACAAGTCCTGGGTTGTAATCTGTGCTTTGACCAACCAGCTATAAATTGAGTTTCCCACAACCTCCTCCTTGGGTTCCATTAATTTGCTAGAGCAGCTTGCAGAACTCCAGGAAGCATTTATTGGTTTATTTTAAAGGATATTAAAGCTGGGTATGGGTGTGCACACTTGTAATCCCAGTACTTGAAGGCTAAGACCTAGCAAGACCCTGTTTCCAAATAAAAACAACTAAATAAACAAATAAATAAAATAGGCCTGGGGATATAACTCAGAGGAAGAATGCTCCTGGATTTAATCCCCAGTAACACACACACACACACACACACACACACACACACACACACACACACACGATATTACAAATGATATAGATGAAGAGGGGCACAGAGTGAAGTTTGTGGGGAAGGGCGCCTCCTCCAGGAACCTGTTGAGGTATCTGGAAGCTCTCCGGACCTGCCCTTCGGGGATTATGAGGCTTCGTTACACAGGCATGGCTGATTACCTCACTGGTCACTGGTGATGAATGTGACCTTGAGCCCTTCTCTCTTCGCCAGAGGTTGGAGGTAGAGTTGAAAGTCAACCCTCTAACCAAGCCTTGCTCTTTCTGGTAACCAGTCCCTACTCCAAAGCTCCTGGGGGCTGCCGGTATGAGCTAAATCATTAGCATACAAAAAAGACACTGTCATTTTGAAGATTCCAGGGATTTTAGAAGTTGGGATATGCCAGGAAACAGGAGGAAGACCAAACATGGATTTCCTGTATCACATTAGTAAAATGGGAAAATCATATTTTGGAAACAGGAGTATTCCTTCTCCTTTGGCCCCATGAAAGAGGAGAAGAAAGCCAGACAAGGTAGCGTATGCCTGTAATCCCGGTACTTGGGAGGCTGAGACAGGAGGATCACAGGTTCAAGGTCAGCTTCAGCAACTTAGTGAGGTTCTCAGCAACCTAGCAAGACCCTGTTTCCAAAAAAAATAAATAAAAAGGACTGGGGGTATAGAATAGCTTGGAGGTAGAATGTCACTGGGTTCAATCCCTAGCACCATGAAAAAGAAAGAGGAGAGGAGAGGGAGAGAGAAAGAAAATGAGAATGAATATTAAGTTGACCAACTTGCTCAGTGGGAGGATTATATTGTCAAAGTCCTTTGTCACTAACTGGTCACTAGAGAGATGCTCTGATTCCGTATTTGGACCGTGACGGCAGAAGAGGAGTCGTCCTCAGTGTGTCTCCCTTCACTGTGTTCCAGTTTCTGCATCTGTAAAGAGGAGACCTTCTTAATGCCTGCCTCTGTCCTGTCCACTGCCGCCCTGTCCCCTCACCATGTGGGCTGTCACAGAGTCACAGAACCTTGGAGCCAGGAGAGGCCAGAGCAAGAGGCTCTGACCAACAGAATTCACTGTGACGATGGAAACATTCTCTACCTGTGCTGCCACTAAATCACGTGTGGCAGTCGAGCATTCGAAATGTGGCTTCTGTGGCCAAGAAACTGAATTTTACATCAAATTTCAATTAGTTTAAACTGAAAAGGCCACATGTGGCCAGTGGCTACACGAGTCTAAACTAGGAAAGTGAAGTGGGTTCTGAAATAGACCAGATTAGTAAGAAAGCCGTCCAGTTCTCCAAAATCCTGTTCAGCAAGTGGCACCAATTCATGAACCTCGGTTGTTTCTTGTGCAGTATTTAATTTGAGTGGAAAAGTTTCTGTTTTTAGGACTTTTGAGTTTGTTTCTGTTCCATTTTCCTGTTGCAACTGCTGCGGCTAAGACGAGGGAAGTGAGAACACATCCACGCATTGGTCAGTTTTCCATTACTATAACAAATACTTGAGATCATCAACTTCTAAAGAGAAAAGGTTTATTTTGGCTCACAGTTTCAGAGGTTTCAGTCCATGACTGGCTGGCCCCATTGCTTTGGGCCTAGGGTGGCACATCATGACTAGGTCACGAAGCAGAATCACCCCTCTCATGTCCAGGAGGCAAAAGAGAGGAAGAGGAAGGGGCGGAGTCCCACTGTCCCGTCAAGGAAGCGCCCAGTGACCTAAGCCTCCCACCAGGCCAGCCTCTTTTTTTTGGTACTGAGGATTGAACTCAGGGACATTCTACCTCTGAGCCTTTTTTAAATTTTGAAACAGGGTCTCACTAAGTTGCTGAGAATCTAAATTGCTGAGGCTGTTCTCCAACCCACAATCCTCCTGTTTCAGCCTCCCAAGTCCTGAGATATAAGCGTGCACCACCACACCCATCTCCAGCCCCCACCTCTTAAAGGCTCTGCCACCTACTGCTAATTCCAAGCTGGGGACCAGGCCTTTACCACATGAGTCTTTGAGGTACATTTAAGATCCAAACCAATTCAGAGGAATAACATGTTCCAGAATATACTCCTCTTAAAGATGCATTCATCTATCAAAACGTGGTTAAGGTTGCCTGGCATACACGCTGGCACCATTGCCTCATGATCTTGGGCAAGTTCTTAACCTTTCTGTACCTCTATTTCCTTACCCGTAAAGTGAGATGATAACATACCTAATCCATAGGGTTGTTGGAGGATTCACTGAGCTATAGAAACACCAGAACAACGTCTGACCTTACTAAGCGCTCAGGACAGGTTAACAGTGACGTGTTCTTGGAGCTAGATCCTTCTTAGGGTTATATACCTGGACACGTGCTTGGTAATGAGGAATTCTGGAGAATATAATGAACGAGAGCATAGACATGCAGACCGTACTCGTGTGCATTATTCCTGGTTAAGCGTCCTAGGAGTCCCCGCTCGTTTCACCTCTCATTTTCCCTCTCTGTTTCCAGTCTCAAGCGTCTATTGTAGGAAGCAGGGGAGCAAGAATAGTAGTTCCTTAAAATGTTCATGTCAAGTCAACATGAAATGAAAAGTTGGCCAGCCAAAACTAAATACTAATTAAGTTCACAAGTCAATATGGGGTGGCTGCCTCCTTGCTTCCTGCCCGAGACTCGTCATGCTGCGCCAGCCTCCTGGCCTTGCTCACCCTCCCCTGTTCTGACTTAGGGTCCATTTACTCTTGGAGCCTCCTCTGACAGCACGCTCTGTTTTGGGATTTGTTCTCTGCTCCAAATTCCTGTCAGTGACAGGAATGTAGTATTCTCCTTTTGGCCCAAAGATTTGGTTTAGCTGAGGAGATAAAAAGCTGAGGAGATAAAACCGAGAAGCTCCGTGAGTTCCCTGGCCATGGCACACCTCTCGCGTACCTCCTAGAGGCTGTTATGGCTCTAATTGTGAATCCTCGTCCCTGGAACCTGTGAGTAGAAATGGGGTCGCTGGTCATACTGGAGCAGGCTGCGCCTTAATCTGGTATGACTGGTGTCTTCATAAGAAGAGGAGGAGAAACACAGAGCGGCGAATGGCGTGTGACCGTGGAAACGATGACTGGAATTGCTCGGCTGCAAGCCAAAGGTGGCCAGCCCCTTCCAGGAGCCAGGAGTAGGGACAGAGGGACCCCTGGGGTCTTCACAGGAGCACGTCTGCTCACACTCGACTTGGGGCTTTCCGCCCTTAGAACTGCGAGAGCGTCCCAACTATTCTGTGGCAATGTGCTGTAGCTACCCCTGGGAAGTACCATGGAGGCCCTCGACCCGTGCTCCCCTGGTCGATCGACAACATCCACCCCACCGCTGAGCAGCAGGAGCGATATGGAGGCTGCTGAGGATGCTCGTTAGGAAGGGAGCACCATGGAGCGGTGCCTTGAGAAGCCATGGCCTCTGGGCATCACTTACTGTTCCCTCCGCGTCTCCACTGCCATGACGTAAATATCTAACAGCACAGCTTGGAGGAAGGCGGCTTCACCGGGCTCGGGTTCGGAGGTGTCAGTCCCTAGGGCTGGGTCTGAAGCACAGTGGTGGTGGCCGCAGGGTGCACGGAGGGACCGGACGCTGACCTCACCGCAGGGCGGGCGAGGGACAGGCCCCGCCCCCCAGCCACACCCACCTGCCTGCATCACCGCAATTGTCAGTGCACTAATGGGGCGCACCTGCTGAGAAGGTTAGGACGCTCGTGATCTGATCATTTCGCCTCTGCGCATCTTTGCGTTGCTGACACATGAGCTTTCCCATGGGGCATTCTGTAGCCAAGCAGTAACACTTGCTGTAAGCATGGGGCTCAGGACTTTGCAGAAAATCCTGACACCCCAGTGAGGAGCGATTAGTACCCCATTTATCAGATGTGAGTGCCAGACATGGTGGTGCACACCTGTAATCCTAGTACATGGGAGGCTGAGACAGAAGGATTACAGGTTCGAGATCAGCCTCAGCAATTTAGCGAGACCCTGTTTCAAAATAAAGAATAAAAAAATAGGGCTGGGGGTGTAGCTCGGAGGTAGAATGCCCCCAAGTTCCATCCTCAGTACTGAGGAAAAAAAAAAAAAAAAGAACACTTGAGACTTAGAAAGATGAGCTTGTCTAGAGTCCTGCGGCTCCCAGCCAAAATATAAGTCATGGCTGTTGGACTATGCCCAAGCCCTTCATCCTCCGGAGTTCTTGGCACTTGAGCTGTGCTGTGTGGCCGGCCCCATCACCTTCTGTGCCGACTTTTGGGATTGTAGCCGCCGATCCCTGGGAAGACATTACTCTTCTCTAGGATAGGCCTAGCTAGTGGAACCCACGAGCTCTCTTTGCAAGCTCTTTCCCAGACTTACAGAACTCCCCTCGTGACGCCATCGTCCTTGCAGTGAGTGTGGTGGGCGTCCTTGGGAGCTGCTGGCTCTCCTCAGCAGAGACCTTGAGTCCTGGGTTCCAGGGCCAAGATCACTTCCCAGAATGCCATCGCACTGAGCGGCTCCAGACTATCTTAATAATCTTGGGATTAAGTGATATTGCCCTCCTCCATCTCCCCTGGTCCCCATAAGCTGCTTCTGGAAGGGTTTTTTTTAATGTAGGGCGAGCCGGGTGTGGTGGCATACACCTGCAAACCCAGTACTTGGGAGACTGATACAGGACTGCAGGTTTGAAGCCAGCTTCAGCAACATAGCAAGACTCTCAGCAACTGAGCGAGAGCCTGCTTCAAAATAAAAACATAAGATAGGGCTGGGGGTGTAGCTCAGATGCAGAATGATCCTGGGTTCAGTCCCCAAAACCACTAAAAAAAAGTACTGTGAGCTGGGCATGGTGGCACACCCCTGCAATCCCAGTACTTGGTAGCCTGAGACAGGAGGATGGTAGTTTTGAGGGTAGTGCATGGTAATTTAGGGAGATCCTGTCTTAAAATAAAAAGTAATGAGGGCTGGGGTAAAGCTCAGAGGTAGAGTGTCCCTGGGTACCACAAATAAGCAAATTGATAAATAAATAAAATGTATTGTGAGATCACATGTTTCATGGTCATAATCTTAAGGAGCCTGATACTCACTTTTTATATAACATCCTGCTATCCCACACCCCGTATAATTAAGTAACATTGTTTGAAAATCTCCTGTGTCCCTCTTGAATGGAATTCTCCTAAAGGGCAGGGTCGAAGCTTATGGCTAGGTGCCTCTGCCCTTGTTGTGGGACTGTGGAGTATCCAGAAAATGAAGAAGAAAAAACAAACCAAGGACACACAGAAAACAAAACAAAAGAAAAACCACTTGGAGCATATGGCCTAGAATGGTTCTAGTTTTTCCAGGGTAAGCCTTTTAAACTGCGAATCACATAAATATATATACTGGAATTTCAAATTGGCTTTAACATAGGTTCTCGGTCTTAAGTGATGTATGCTAGGCTTCTCATACCATTTGGTAAAATCTCCAGATTCTGCTAATTGCATCCATAAAGGTTTATAGTTTCCCATAAAATGTTTTAATCACTTTTATTAGTCTAAAATTCATTTAGTTAAAATTTATTATATTCATAATTCTATCAGAATTCCTTTAATGATCAGTAGTTAATGTTGGGGGGAAGGCTGTGGGTAAAAGATGCTTGTGATTTTTTTCCCTGGAATCTAGGGGCGAGGTGAGTATCTTCATTTCTCCTTTGGAATGCTGGTGATGGAGTTGTGCATGCTTAGCGGATGCTCTACTACTGAGCCCCACCCTCAGCCCCAGGTGAAGATTTTTGAACCCTTGGGAAAGGGTTTGCAAAGAACCCAACCAAATGTGCAGATGCTGCTGGTTGAATTTATACTTGCTCAAATTTCATGAATATCTGTAATTAGTAATAATGATATTAAAAAAGGATAACTGTGGATTTAATTATATACCATGTGTCAGGCACTGTCCTAAACACACCTTATCATAGGAAATATCTCGGTGAACACCTTAGCAACCCTGTGGGGTAATTGTGCTGTTGCTGTTCTGTAGATTAGAACACCAAGGCTTCACAAGGATAAACTTACAGCTGAGTCATGTTAACGCAGGCCTGTAATCCCAGTACTTGGGAGGCTGAGACAGGAGGATCAGAGGTTTGAGGCCACCTTCAGCAACTTAGTGAGACCCTGTTTCAAAAGAAAAAATAATATTTGGCTGGGGGTGTAGCTTGGAGGTAGAACACATGTGAGTTCAATCCCCAGCACCAAAAAAAAAAAACAACTCAAGAAAAATTGTTAGGCAATGCAACACTTCTCACTCAGTGTCTGTTTCATTTTGGGAAATAGTACTGTCCTAGAAATGTTATATTAACATATAATAACTCCTGCTTATTGAAAAAAGTAATTACTGCATACATATTTATAAATCCTGGTATAATTTCTAATTTGCTAAGTATTGGCTTATGTAACTCACGTAAACAGAAGCTCTCAGGGCTCCTCAGTAATTTGGGGGTGTGGAGGGGTCCCGAGACCAAAATGTTTGAGACTGGCAGGCCACGCCCTCCTCTTCCTGGTGGGCCTGTGCTCTCCTGCGCTTCCTCTTGTGTGCTTTCTCACCACTCTTCCTGTTTGTTCAAAGTTGTTGTTTTCTACTGAGGATGGAGCCCGGGGAGATTCTACCTCTGAGAATCCCCCCCCCCCAGCTCTTTGTTTGTTTGTTTGTTTGTATTTGAAACAGGGTCTCTCTAGGTTGTTGAGAGTCTCACTAGGTAGCTGAGGCTAGTCTCAAACCTGTGATCCTCCTGTCTCAACCTCCCAAGGACTGGGATTACAGGCGTGTGCCACCGTGTGTGGCTCGTTTGGTTTTTGACATGGTTTAGCTTCCAATTATTTCTTTCTTAGGTAGAGAGGGCTATCTCCGTGTCATCTAGAATCTGTTAAAAATCTATTTTCCTAGTGCTATTTACAGCTTATCTGTCCAAGCTCTTAGAGAATGGGGTCTTTGCTTATTTCATTTTATTTTTTTAATTTTTTGCGGTGCTGGAGACAGAGCCCAGGGCCTCCTATGTGGTAGGCACATGCTCTGCCAGGGGCCACGTTCCAGCCCTGGGAACAGGGTCTCTGGTGAGCAAGTTCTCCTGGGGCTCTCCTCCTCCTGCCAGCTCTTCTGGCCTGCTGCCACCTTCTGCACCGCTGGTCTGGGGGACTTCCCAAGGTCAGGTTTTGCTGGAATGCTTGACACAGGGTCCTCAGGCTTATTTATTAATAAAAACAATCATAGTCAAGTGTAAGTGCAAGCCTGTAATCCTAGTCCTTGGGAGGCTGAGGCAGGAGGATCACAGGTTCAAGGTCAACCTCTGCAACTTAGTGAGACCCTGTTTCAATATAAGGCATAAAAAAAGCTGGGGGTGTAGCTCAGTGGTAGAATGCCCCTGGGCTCAATCCCTAGTACCACACACACATAATCATAGTGAACGTTCATGAGTATTTACCACGTGCCCAGCACCATGCCAAGCTTTACTTCATAGAGTGTCCCCTTAAATCCTCAAAATGTCCCTCCAGGGGAAGATACTAGTGTCCCCGTTTCTTTTTTTTTTTTTTTTGTGGTACTGGGGATTGAACTCAGGGGCATTCTATCTCCGAGCTACACCCCCAGCCCTATTTTTTATTCTTTATTTTGAAACCAGGTCTCACTAAGTTGTGGAGGGCCTCACTAGGTAGCTGAGGCTGGCCTTGAACCCAGATCCTCCGATCTCAGCCTCCCGAATGCTGGGATTACAAGCGTGCGCCACCACACCCGGTTCCTAATGTCCCCGTTTCACAGAGGAGACAAGCCAGCCTTCCGGAGGCCGTAGCTTGCCTCACTTCACATGGCTGAGTGGGAAGGACAGCTCTGAATCCAGAGTTAGGCAGCCTCCTGCGTTTAGACAGCTGGAACTCGTGTTGCTACAAAGCTCTTTGGTCAGACCGCACTGACCGCGCTGTCTTCTGATGTGCCAAGATCGCGCTGACCTCCAGCATGGTTACTTCTCTCTGACTTCTCTCTTCTGCATTCATAGCGCGTGGACATGATCTGCGGTTTCTAATATGCAACACGATTCACAAAGCTCCCTAGTGTTTTTAGGTTCTTTAGATCAGACGTAGAGAAAAGAGCCATTAGCATCAAAGGCACAATCCATC
This sequence comes from Graphiurus murinus, assembly GCA_004027655.1. NCBI lineage: Eukaryota > Metazoa > Chordata > Mammalia > Rodentia > Gliridae > Graphiurus > Graphiurus murinus. Next base: position 1,157 of record PVLC010033061.1, on the reverse strand, counting down.
TTTCACTGTGGCCAGACACTGTCCTAACAGCCAAGCCCTGTGATGGGAACAACTCAAGGACCGGACGGTCCCCGTGGCCGAGCTCAGGTTCCGCTAAGAAAGGTGGGAATCGGGTCCTGCTCAGTGGAAAATTGAATTGGAGCAAAAAAAAAAAAAAAAAAAAAAAAAAAAGATTGCTCTGCGTGCGTGCGTGCGTAACTAACAGTGTCCTCCACAGCTCAGAGAAGAAGTACTGCTCCGGCACTGGCTGGCCTTCGTTTTTTGAGGCTCATGGCACATCTGGCTCGGACGAGAGCCACGCGGGAATCCTGAGGCGTCTGGACACCTCCGCAGGGCTGGCGCGCACAGAGGTGCTCTGCAAACAGGTGGCGAAATTTGCTTGCTCTGTTGTCTCCCACGCTGCCCAGTGTCGGAGGAGCTCTCCTCCTGTCCCGGCACAGTGCCGTTCTTTTATGGGGGCCCTTTGTCAACAAAACACATCGGACAGCCGGGGGCACTGGTGCACACCTGTGATCCCAGCGACCTGGGAGGCTGAGGCAGGAAGATCGCAGGATTGAGGCCAGACTGGGCAACTTAGCAAGACCATGTCTCAAAGTAAAAAGGGTTGGGGATGTGGCTCAAGTGGTAGAAAGCTTGTCTAGCATATAGGAGGCTCCGGGTTCCATCCTTAGCACTGCAAAAATAAATAAATAAAATAAGTAAATAATCACCCCAGTGGACTTCTGCTCATGCCTGTAACGACCCTCTCTCCACCCTCCTGGGTGCTGCAGCTAAGAGTGAAGCTGGTAACAGGGTTGGGTCTGCGGGAACGGCAGGTCCCGTTCTTTTGCGCAGGAAGGCTCCTGAGGCTGGCATCTCCGCCTCCTTCCCCACTTCCGCCTGTCCCTGCAGAGACACTCCTGGGAACCTGCTAGGAGGGAGTGGCGTAAATCCAGACACAAACTCAACTCAGTATCCCTGGGTGCTCGAATTTTCTGACACATGGGTTTGGTAAAACATGAGAGGCAAGAAGATGAAGATGGAATCGTTTTGCCTTCAAATATAATGACGATGCTGGTGGTGGTGGTGATGATGGTGATGGTGATCCATGGTCTACTTTTTTTTTTTTTTTTTTTGCGGCACTAGGGATTGAACTCAGGGGCATTCTATCTCCGAGC
>PVLC010033060.1:0-17761 GCA_004027655.1 Graphiurus murinus | reverse complement strand
CAGTACTGGGGATGGAACTCAGGGGCATTTTACCTCCGAGCTATACCCCCAGCCCTATTTTTTATTCTTTATTTTGAAACCGGGTCTCACTAAGTTGCAGAGTGCCTCACTAAGCAGCTGAGGCTGGCCGCGAACCCGGATCCTCCGGTCTCAGCCTCCCGAATGCTGGGATTACAAGCGTGCGCCACCACGCCCGGCTGTTGAGCAAATTCTGAGTGATGACATTCTTCCCACTACAAGTTTGAGAAGCTAGGTTAACCTATAGAGCCATAAAGAACTGGGCGTGGTGATGCAGGCCTGTAATCCCAGTACTTGGGAGGCTGAGACAGAAAGATTACAAATTCAAGGACAGCCTCAGCAATATAGTGAGACCCTCAGCATCTTACAGAGACCCTGCTTCAAAATTAAATAATAATAATAATAATAATAATAATAATAATAATAATAATAATAATAATAATGGATGGTGATGTACATTGTTGGTAGAGCTACCCTGGGTTCAGTCTCCAGCACCCTCATCCCCTCATATACACAGATCTGAGACAGAAGAAAGTGGAGAAGGGGTAGTGAGATTGGTATGGGCTCAATAAATGTTTTGGATGTTATTTATTTATTTATTTTTGGTACTGGGGATTGAACCCAGGGGCATTCTACTTTTGAGCTAAACCCCCAGCCCTATTTTTTATTCTTTATTTTTGAAACAGGGTCTCACTAAATTGCAGAGGGTCTCACTAAGTAGCTGAGGCTGGCTGCAACCCTGTGATCCTCCTGTCTCAGCCTCCCAGGTACTGGGATTACAAGCTTGCACCACCACGCACGGCTAATAAATGGTTTTAGGTGATAAATTAGTGAGCTATATTTGGAAAGAAGAAAGATGAGGGAGAAGCTTTGCAGTATGAAACTAATAAATTTGGTAGCCTATTACCAGTATGGAGTATTGTGGCATGATGAAATAAATTTTTGTTGTTTTGTTGTACATTTAGTTTAATATGCTTTGCTATTTATTAAAGTCATACTTCCCCTTTTTCATTTTTTGTGTTATTCCTCTTCCTGCATTTGAGTCATTCCCACTCTTTAAAACACTCCTGCTGCCGGGCGTGGTGGTGCACACTTGTAACCCCAGCATTTGGGAGGCTGAGACTGGAGGATCCGTGTTCTTGGCCAGCCTCAGCTACCTAGTGAGGCACTCCACAACTTAGTGAGACCCTGTTTCCAAATAAAGACGAAAAAAATAGGGCTGAGGGTATAGCTCAGAGGTAGAATGCCCCTGAGTTCAATCCCCAGTACCGCAAAAAAATAAAATAAAAACACTCCTGCTACAGAAGATATGAAAAGAAAGACAATTGAGCCAGGCATATGGTGGTGCATGCTTGTAATCCCAGTACTTGGGAGGCTGAGACAGGAGGATCCAGATTTGTGGCCAGCCTCAGCTACTGAGTGAGGCCCTCTGCAACTTAGTGAGACCTTGTTTTTCAAAAAAAGGAATAAAAAATAGGGCTGGAGGTGTAGCTCAGAGGTAGAATGCCTCTGGGTTCAATCCTCAGTACTGAGCGGGGCTAGGGGGGGTGGGGGACATTGAATAGGAAGTACAATCTAGCTGGGCAGGGTGGTACATATTTGTAATCCCAGTACTTGGAAGACTGATAGAGGAGGATCTCAAGTTCAAGGCCAGTCTCAGCAACTTAGTGAGACCCTGTTTCAAAATAATAATTAAATAAAAAGGGCTGGGGGTATAGCTCAATGATAGAACACCCCTAGCTTCAATCCCCAGCAAAACACATACACACACACATACATTTGCAGTAACTGTTGAGTCTCAACTTGATGATTTTTTAAATACAGAATTGTAAAGACAAGAAATATAACTATTTACTAGATTCAATCCTAAAAATATTTTAATACTCTTGTCTTCAAGGACATTTCTCTATGCCTTCCCTCATAGACATCTGAAAGTGACAGTTATCATAGTAGTGGTACAAAACACAGATTTGGAGAATAGAAAAGGAAGAGCAACCCTGTTCAGTTGATTAAAGAAAATTTTCTCAAGAAAGGTGACATTGGGCTGGGTTTAGAGTACAATCCTGTAATCCCAACTACTAGGGAGGCTGAGGCAGGAGGATCACAAGTTCAAGGCCAGTCTGGGCAATTTAGCAAGACTCTGGCTCAAAATAACAAAGTCTGACTTGTAGCTCAGTAAGTAGAGCATTCTATTCTACTACCACAATAAATTTTTTTTTTTTTTTTTTTTTTTTTTTTTTTTTTTTTTTTGCGGTACTGGGGATTGAACTCAGGGGCATTCTACCTCCGAGCTATACCCCCAGCCCTATTTTTTATTCTTTATTTTGAAACCCAGTCTCACTAATTTGCGGAGTACCTCACTAGGTAGCTGAGGCTGGCCGCGAACCTGGATCCTCCGGTCTCAGCCTCCCGAATGCTGGGATTACAAGCGTGCGCCACCACGCCCGGCTCCACAATAAAAATTTAAAAAGAAATTAAGGTGACATTGGAACTGGACATTGATTAATGTGTTTATCACAACAGGACTATCAAGCTTAGGAACTAACATATGCAGAAACAGAGACATAAGAAAAGAGTATAATTAATGTCTATTTTGAAGCTGGGTGTGGTGGCTCACGCCTGTAATCCCAGTACTTGGGAGTCTGAGACTGGAGGATCATATGTTCGAGGATAGCCTCAGCAAGTAGTGAGACTCTCACCACCTTAGATGCTGCTTCTGACAAAAAAAGAAAAGGAAAAAAGTCTATATTCCAGTGATGGAGAAGATAGCTCTTACTAGAACTTGACCTTAGGTAGGACGATCCTGCTGGAAAAGGGTCCTCTATGCAAACTAGAGTGCTTTTCCCATTGGACCTTGTATTCTCATTAAAGCATTTTAAGCAAGAGAGTAATAAGGTTGGTTTCGTCATTGAATGAATACCATAGTTAAATGTTTTCTTTGTAGGAGCAAAATCATATTAGGCACAGGCCAAGCATGACTTAAGTAATGCAGTTTTAAAATTCACTATTGGAATAGTGGTTTCTTTGATGAATTGGCTGTTTTTTGTTTTTTTTTTTTTCTTCTTCCTAACTTCCTTCTTTTGCCAGCCTGCAAAAATATGGGAAATAATAGATAAGCGCTGCAGTATTTGCTTTTTAAGTTTTGCATGTCTGAAACAATCCCCTACACTGTTAGAGACTTAACACATGATGCTATTGTGCTCCTGGTCTGGAAAAGTTGTGAGCCCTGCTGGGCCAATTCCACAGCAGTGAGTAGGGAAAGCAAATCCCCTAACTACATTAGCTGTTAAATATTAATTATTTGGTAAAATAGAATTTATATCGACATTTGTGTTAAAAAGTATCAAAGAGTTAGGAATAGAGTAGGCAGTGTTACCCAGCTTTTCTAAGACAGCCTTTAAAAAAAAAAGAACTCTCTAATTTGTCATATGTGGTTTTAAAAATTGCCAAAAGTCAGATAAAAGAACTTTGAAGTCTACTTCTACCTATCTGTGACCTGTGCCTAAGCAGTCAGTCTCACTCAGAACTGTAAACATATTTCTGTAATTTTAAAGAAAGTTAAAACTTTCCCACAGTCACAAAATAATCATGCCAAAATTTTGACCTTTCAACCTCTCATTTTATTAACTCGCCCTATTTTCTCCTAGGGGAAAAAAAAATACACTTTCCCGATAAACAGCCCAGCTTCTAGCTGGTCTGCCGGGTCCTGAGGCGGGGACTACCATAATTGTATTGGTGCATTTAATACAGGGGCTTTGGGGGAAAAAAACTGGGGCCCCAAAGAGCTTTTCCTATTTGGTAGGGTTGATTTTATCCAGTATTGCCATGAGGCTGAATGTAAGTGTGCAAAGTGAATAAATGGTATCAGTAACTGTAAAATACTGAAGGAGTAGGAGTCAGAAGGAAGCACACAGAAATTAGTTTACAGAAACAGTGTTAGGCCCAAATATTTTAGGTGCTGGGATTCCCATTTAGGGACATCAAGTTCCTAAATCAAGTCCAGAAAAAGTAACCAGAAAGGCAAGTACAAGTGAATGAGAATTGATAAAGGGTTTGGTTTCTGAGGAGTATGTCTTCTTGTGTGAAGAGAAGCAGTAATGCATTCCTGTTTACTTGAGACAAGGTAATTAAAAACTACTGTAATTGCTTTTTTTTTTTTTTTTTGTGGTACTAGGGATTGAACCCAGGGGCATTCTACCTCCGAGCTATACCCCAGCCCTATTTTTTATTCTTTATTTTGAAACTGGGTCTCACTAAGTTGCAGAGTGCCTCACTAGGTAGCTGAGGCTGGCCGTGAACCCAGATCCTCCCGTCTCAGCCTCCCAAATGCTAGGATCACAAGCGTGCGCCACCACGCCCAGCTCTGTAATTGCTTTTAACAGCATGCCTGTCAAAATTTATGAAACATTAGCCAGTTGAATTTTCTTCTTTCTGTACATGCAGAGAAATTTGTTGTGAATAAATGGAAAATAGTTTGGCAGTTGGCAGAAGGAAGAGGAAAAGCCAAAATTCCAGTTAATTTATAACCCAGACATCTTGAGTAAATGAGTTGGCTGTAGCTCTTCAAAAAAGAAAAAGAAAAGAAAAAACATCCCACTAATTTCTGCCCTGAAAATTCTTTTCTTACATCTGTTTTTATTTCATTCACATTTCCAAAGTCAATAAAAATGTTAATGTCATTGTCACAGAAGTCTCTCCTGTGGTGGCAGTCAGTCTTCCAAATACTCTATCCAGCCGGGTGTGGTGGCGCACGCTTGTAATCCCAGCATTCGGGAGGCTGAGACCGGAGGATCCAGGTTCGCGGCCAGCCTCAGCTACCTAGTGAGGCACTCTGCAACTAAGTGAGACTCAGTTTCAAAATAAAGAATAAAAAAATAGGGCTGGGGGTATAGCTCGGAGGTAGAATGCCCCTGAGTTCAATCCCCAGTACCGCCAAAAAAACAAAAAAAAACAAAAAAAAACAAATACTCTATCCACCATAATCTCCTCCTGAACTATGGTGGCGTTTCCTATAACAGGGGATAATCTTAAGTTTTTGTTTTTTTTTGTTTTTTCTTCCCCAGAAGGTGCTATGATCCCTTTCTATCCATAGAATACTTATGACACCAAACTTGTGGCTTTTTCCTCACACCAATAACAATTCTCTAACTCTCTGGACACCAACCAGGTGTGCTATGGTTTAATTCTGACACTAACTACCCAAGACCTCACAAAGCAAATGGACAGCCCACAAGACTGGCCCTAGTTCAGATGCTAGTCTTGAGCCCCAGACATCCCATATTTCTGACCAACTGGCTGTGTACAGCAGGAGTTCCTATGCCTCCCCTCCTCAAGCTCAGTGATTTGCTAGAATGGCTCACAAAACTCAGGGAAGTACATTACATGCATTTACCGGTTTACTTAAAAGATATTAGACAGGATGCAGGCGAACAGATACATGGGTGGGGGGTGGAGGTTTGGAAGGTTCTAGAACATAGGGATTCCCTCTTGTGGAGATGCTCTACCCTCCCAGCACAAGGTTGCATTCACCAACCTGAAAGCTCTTGGAACTTTGTTGCTGAGAGGTTTCCTCACATGTTTGATTATTAACTCAGTCTCCAGCCCCCCTTTTCTCCCCAGAAGTTATGTGGGGAGGAGGCTGAAAGATCTAGACTTCTACACATGAGTTGGTCTTTCTGGCATGGAGCCCCCATTTTGAAGCTATGTGGGGTCTCTTTAAGAATCACCTCATTAGAACAAAAGGGGCTCCTATCACCCAGGAAATCCCAAGAAGATTAATCCCTGTTAGGGACACAGAATGCTCCCGTTATCCCTAGCACTCAGGTAATCCCAAGGGTTTTAGGAGTTACTCTTTCACTAGCCAGGGACAAAAATCAAATACTATAGATTTCTTCCTATGTCACAAATGAATTATAAAATCAGCTAATCTTACTTTAGTCTACTTGTGAAGACGGCTTCATGCATAGCACATAAGTATTAACTATGAATTAATCAAAAGTCACAGTGTGCTGTGAACCTAAATAATTTCTATTATAATATGGCAGTAAGAAGCCCAGCAGAGAGTAATTCCAGTAATTTGGGAGGCTGAGACAGAAGGATCGCAGATTCAAAGCCAACTTCAGCAATTTGGCAGTACCCTGTTTTACAATGAAAAATAAAAAAAGAACTGGAGGTGTAGCTCAGAGGTAGAATGCCCCTGCATTCAATCCCCAGTACCAAAAAAAAAAAAAAAAAAAAAAAAAAAAAGAAATGTAAAACGGGCCTGGGGGTAGAACACTAGCTCAGAGGTAGAACTCCTGTTGGTTCAATCCTCAGTACCACATTAAATAAGTCATAAAGTCTTCATAATGTTCCCAGTTTTAATTTTGTTGGAACTTTAACTACAAAATCATGGCATTCACTCATATAACTTCCACTGTAAATACTTATTTGACCCATTCCTATTATAACATCAACAGTTCTCATTCTTGACTGTACACTGGAATCAGCTAGGAAGCTTTAAAATACACCAATACCCCCAGGTGTGGTAGTGTACACCTGTAATCCCAGTTTTTGGGAGACAGACAGGAAAATGGCAGGTTCAAGGTCAGCCGCAGCAATTTAGTAAGGCCTTGTTTCAAAAAACAAAAAGGGCTGGGGGGTGTGGTTCAGTGGAAGGGTAGCCCTGTATTTAATCTCTAATACCGATAGATAGATAGATAGATAGATAGATAGATAGATAGATAGATTAAATAGGGCTGGGGGTATAGCTCAGGTAGAATGCTCCTGGGTTGAATCCCATTACCATTAATTAATTAATTAATTGATTGATTGATTAATATATACCGATACCTGTGTCCAACCCTCCAAATATTCTCATTTAAGCAATAATTTGGGGATATAGCCTAGATACTACAGTTTTCTTCTTTAACATTCCACTGGTGAGTCTAATGGTACCTATGGTTTAGAATCCCTGAACAAGAAATATGACTTTGGAGAGATGGCCTTCCTTTAGAGCCTAGCTCGGGAAGATAATTTTGGCTAAACATATTCAGTGGACAAACCAATACAATAGCATGCTAAGCACGCAGGGTTTAGAACAACAAGAAACTAAAATTATAGCCTCTGAGACTGTTAATTTACTAAAAACACCCTGGAGTGGGTCACAAGCCAAGATTCCCCACTGAGTTATGATTCTGCCGATAAGTTCCCTGCAACCCAGAGGTTTCTCCTTGCCTGGGGTGACCCTGCTAGATGAGGAAAGAAGCAAGATTAGACAATTATGACATTAATTCAGTTTGTTGCCTTTATTATTTAGGCCAGCATCTGTAAATTTTTTTGTAGCTGGGTGTGATGGCATATATCTATAATCCCAGTACTTGAGAGGCTAAAACAGGAGGAGCACAGGTTCAGAGACAGCCTCAGAAAGGTAGAGAGCCCTTCAGCAACTTAGGGAGACCCCATTTCAAAACAAAAGTTTTTAAAAGGGCTGGGAGTGTAGCTTGGAGGTAGAATGCCCCAGCGTTCAATCCCCAGCAAACCCCCCCCCCCAAAAAAAATTCAATAAAGGGCAAGATTGTAAATACTTTAGGTTCTGCTGACCATATGCCTCTCTTGCATGTGCTCTGTTCCACCAACGTAGTAAAAATCATCTCACACCATTGTACAGTTGAGTATGGCTGCATTCCAGTAAAACGTTATTTGGGGGAAAAAAAATGGTTGGCTGGATTTGGCCTGTGATCTGGAGATTACAGACCTGTGACTAAGGGGCATTTACTCTTCCAGTCTGAGGGCTGAGTCCTTGAGCAGGGTGAGGATTTTTCCCAGCCCTCCTGTTCTGTGTCACAGGTGCCTGCTCTGCAAGTGTAAAATAATGCTTATTGAATTAAGCAGACATGTAACTCCTTGCCTTCTTCCTGCTACTTCCATCCTTTCCAGTAGGGAAAGAAGTCCATGTTAGCTTCTCTTCCAGCCATGGAGAGAAAATGCTTTGAGGTCTGTGGCAGGATGTTATTATTGTGTTTTGGCAGAATTCTTGAAATGAATTAGAGAATTAAATTCACTCTGGGGAGCCGGGTGGGTGGTGCACGCTTGTAATCCCAGCATTTGGGAGGCTGAGACTGGAGGATCCAGGTTCACGGCCAGCCTCAGCTACCTAGTGAGGCACTCTGCAATTTAGTGAGACCCAGTTTCAAAATAAAGAATAAAAAATAGGGCTGGGGGTATGATTCGAAGGTAGAACACCCCTGAGTTCAATCCCCAGTACCGCAAAAAAAAAAAAGAATTCACTCTGTGGACAGTCATTATCGTGTCTCTCTCTATCTCTCTCACTCACTCTCACTGGAAATTGAACCCAAGACTGCTCTACTCCTGAGCTATATACCCCCAGCGAAACAGGGTGTCACTGCTAAGTTACTGAGTGCTGGCCTCAAACTTGCGATCCTTCTGTCTCAGCCTTCCAAGTACTGGGATTACAGGCATTTGTCACTGTGCCCACCATTCATTGTCATCCTAATTTCTCAGAACAGATTCTAAGATACTTTTGTGTGTGTGTGGTACTGGAGATTGAACCCAGAGGCATTCTTCCTCTGAGCAACACCCCCAACCCTATTTTTTTTTTTTTTTTTTTTTTTTTTTTTGCGGTACTGGGGATTGAACTCAGGGGCATTCTACCTCCAAGCTACACCCCCAGCTCCATTTTTTTATCCTTTATTTTGAAACAGGGTTGTGGAGTGCCTCACTAAGTAGCTGAGGCTGGCTGTAAACCTGGATCCTCCTGTCTCGGCCTCCCAAGTACTGGGATTACAAGCATGTGCACCACGCCTGGCCAACTCTATTTTTTATTCTTTATTTTGGAACAGGGTCTCACTAAGTTGCAGAGGGCCTCACTAGCTGAGGCTGGCTATGAACCTGTGATCCTCCTGTCTCAGCCTTCCAAATACTGGGATTACAAGTGTGCACTATCATACCCAGCTTTAGGACTTCTTTTTAAATCTCAAAGTATTTCTTAAACTTGGTGTTGTGATACAATAGGGTGATTTTGTGAATACTGTTTATCTCAGTTCATTTGAGTTTAAGATCACTGTGGTACTTACACATGGTGCATGGTGTCTTTGGTAAAATTGAACAAATACTAATGAGTTCTCACAGCCTCTCAAACGCTGGAAATTGAGTTCCAAATCGTGAACCTGTTCCTAAAGCCAAACACATCTGAACATGAACACAGGGCTCTTGGTTGTTGTGGAAACAGTAGTAACTGGAATCTGAAGCTGGGTGTGACCCCTGGCTTTGCCAGTGCTGACCAGCCTGCTTGCCTTCAGCCACACCGCCTTGCCTCCGCAGTTCAGAGGCCGAAGGTGAAATCACCTTGTCAGCTCTTCCTCAGCTCCCCACCAGGAGGTTGGGTCCTGTTTAGTGAAGCCATAGCAGACTAATGTGGAGGGAGCCTGTAGGAGGTGCCCGGTGGTGTCTGAGTGAGAGTTTAAGGGTCCACAGGAGAGGGAGGCCTTTTTAGCCTCAGAGTTGGGAAGCAAGCATAGGTCAGAGAAGGGAAGTAGAAAAGACAAGCGTCAGGAACCCGAGGAGCTGAAAGCAGATGAGAAAGAGCTTCAAAGTGGGAGCAGACAAGGGGGTCCACAACTCTCTCCTGGCCTCTTTAGTTTTCCCAAATCAGGACATGCATTTAAGCCAGGCACCGTGGTCCCACCTGTAATCCCAGTACTTCAGAGGCTGAGACAGGAGTAGCCTAAGTTGGAGGCTAGCCTCAGCAACTTAGACCCTATTTCAAGACAAAAAATGAAAAGGAGCTGAGCGTGGTGGCGCACACTTGTAATCCCAGTACTTGGGAGGCTGAGACAGGAGGATCTGGGTTCGTGGCCAGCCTCAGCTACTTAGTGAGGCCCTCCACAATTTAGTGAGACATTGTTTCAAAATAAAGAATAAAAAATAGGGCTCCAGTGTAGCTTGGAGGTAGAATGCCCCTGGGATCAATCCCCAATATGGCAAAAAAAAAAAAAAAAAAAAAAGAAAAGAAAAGAAAGAAAGAAAAGAAAAGAAAAGGGCTGGGGGTGTAGCTCAGTGGTAGAGCACCCCAGGGTTCAATCCCCAGCACCACCCCCTGCCTCCCACACAAAGACTTGCATTCTTTTATCTTGCATATCTTGAGTTGGACTGCTGGGTACCTTGGGTCTCTTGAAAGTCCTGGTTGCATAGTCTTGGCTGAAATGGAAACAGAGTCATAACTCCTTTACCTGCTAAGCTAAAGCCAAAGAATGGCAAACCAGAGCCCCCATCCAAAAGGTGCCTACAACTAATTTTAGGCAGCTATGCCATCTAATATCAGCTGAAGCACCTCCGTTTAATCATCTCTATACTGGATATAAACATACCTGCCTTACCTCATAGGGTTCTTGAGAGGAGTGAGTGAAATAATGCATACAACGTGCTAAGCACACTTTGTGCTTGGCTCAGTAAACGCTCAACATTGTCAGACACCGCTACCTTTTTTTTTTTTTTTCCGCCGCTACCTTTATTACTAGTTGTAGTAGGAAAAACAGTAGTACTGAATGCAAGTTTGCCATAGACCATGTAAGTTTTAAAGTATGACGAAACCTCAAGTTAAGATTGTTAATTTTTTATGACATTCAAGGTAAATTAATTCCTTCCTTCCTTCCATCTATCCATTCATCCATCCTTCTCTGTGGTACTGGAGATTGAACCCAGGGGCATTCGACCTCTGAGCTACAGCCTCATCCCTATTTTATTTTTTATTTTGAGACAGTGTCTCACTAAGTTGCTAAGCTGGCCTTGAGCCTGTAATCCTCCTGCCTCAGCCTCCCAAGTACTGAGATTACAGGTGTGTGCCACCACACCTGGCTAGGATAAACATTTTCGAGAATATGCTCCTGAAGGACATGTCCCATCGCCTCACTTATCCCTGTCAAAAGCTCTGCTTAACATTGTATTTATACAGATTCCTCTTAGTGTCCAGAGAACACATCAATTGAACAAAGCCCAGTTTGCAAACTGTTTTTTGCCCCAGACAGCATAGCCTATTCTAGTACCCCGTTGGTGTATGTACATGTTTTAAGCCCTCAGTAAGAGCAGCTTCTTGTCATAGGAAGTGTTTTGCTTGATCTTGGACTTTAAACCTACAAGGAAGAAATGAAGCAAAGGATCTGTGTATGTGTTTGCTGCTTAGAATTAAAGGCTAGGGAAGTACTTTTCTATTTAGAGGTCTTATGATACTTGTGTAGATGCAATAAAACCACCTGCATTATTCTTCTACCTATTGCTAGTCTCTGTATCATTATTATAATACTTTATAACCTATGTGCAAAGAAGCATGCAGATTTATTTTTGCCACCACTTCAAGGAGAGAAAGTTCCCTTGGCGCTTTCCTGTGGTTACTAAATTGCCCGCCTCCTCGTCTGTTAGGTTGTGGAATTTTGCAGGTGAAAAGAGGAGCGAGATGGAGAGGATGAAGAGAAAGTGGCCTGGCAGAATTATGGAGCATATTTTCATCTGAATTTTTAGGTTCGAGGGCTGCTCCAGTTTCAGACCCCATGTGCAGGACTCAGGGGTCCTAGGTCCCACCCCAGTGCTGCCTTTGTGCTCAGAGGACTGAGGGCTTGCATGGCCTCAAAGCCCAAGAAGGTTGGAGTTTCAGTTGGTGATTTCAGAGTCAGTGTCATGACAGCAGCCAAGATGATTACCAGGAAGTCAGGAGCTGGTGCCAGTAATGGAGGTGGGAAAGTGGGGGGAGTGGCCAAGGCTGCAGCTGCCGTAAACATGGGAGAGTGTCTCCAAGGCAGCTTGTCCCAAATGTGCTCCAGGACACACTAGCCCTATTTCATACAGAATTGGGGGATTTGGCTAGGGATGGGAATGAGGAATCCTCTGGTCAGCAGTATTTCACAAGACACAGAAAAAAAAAGTAGAAAGAAACAGGGTCTCACTAAATTGTAGAGGGCCTCACTAAGTAGCTGACTTTGGCTGATAACCTGCGATCCTCCTATCTCAGCCTCTCAAGTACTGGGATTACAAGTGTGCCCCACACTGCCTTGCTGCCTAGCTGCATTTGCTTCTGAACTGTACATGTTTCTTTCCTCCTTAATCATGGATTACGTGACAGTATTGATTATATGCCTCAATTGTCTTCCTGTCCCCGGGAATTAGCCAAGTGCCAGGCACTTTTTTTTTTTTTTTTTTTTTTTTTTGCGGTACTGGGGGTTGAACTCAGGGGCATTCTACCTCTGAGCTATTCCCCCAGCCCTATTTTGTATTCTTTATTTTGAAACCGAATCTCACTAAATTGCGGAGTGCCTCACTAGGTAGCTGAGGCTGGCTGTGAACCCGGATCCTCCGGTCTCAGCCTCCATGCCCGGCTGCCAGGCACTTTTAATTAGGGAGTTATCACTCAGTACATTTAACTAAGGAGAAAAAGAATAGAATAAAGTAGAAACTTGGTAGGCTTTGCAGCTTTTTTGTGGTTGATCATTGGGTATTCTTAGTGCCTACAGAACAATTTGTGATTAGGAGGCAGAAAGCCACACCCCCAGCCCTATTTTATATTTATTTATTTAGTCATTTATTTATTTAGTTAGTTAGTTAGTTTTGTAGTACTAGGGATTAAACCCAGGGGCCTTCTGTCTCTGAGCTACACCCCCAGCCCTACTTTTTATTCTTTCTTTTGAAACAGATCTCACTAAATTCCTAAGAGCCTTGCTAACTTACTGAGGCTGTCCTTGAATCTGTGATCCTTCTGTCTCAGTCTCCAACGTACTGGGATTATAGGCGGGCACCACCATGCCCAGCAATGCTATTATCTTTATTGAGTAGAGATTCCTGTCTGCACACTTGTTAATAACTCATAATTGTATTAATTTGCCAGAGAGTCATAGTTTTGCCAGGATTTATCAGAAATGGTGTGTCGGTAATCCCCGAGAGCGGCAGTGAGGCCACGCACCGAGGCAGATGGCAGATGCTAAGACGTAGCATTGAGGCTAAGTGTAAACAGGCCCAGAATCGAAGGAGGCATGAGGTCAGGACGTCAGAGACTGGAGAAAGAGAGAGAGTGGGTCCCCATCACTACCCTGACCCCACACACCACTGAGTTTTATACAATGACAGCAAATAGTTAAATAGCATTTATCATAGGCCACTACGACAACCCACTGAGGAGGGTTCTACTGTGAATCCTGTGAGTTCTCATTTACACATGGAGAAGAAGTTGAACTCTAAACAAAGGAGTCACTCGCCCATCTGATTGGCCCAGCTCATCATCGCTAAATGGCAAAGACAGGATTTGAACCCAAGAAAATGATGGTTATAGGCAGAGGTAACTTGTAGAAGGTTTCAATTCCTATAAGAGTCCACTGAGTTCTTCTTAATCATATACAGTAACTAGCATACTTGGCATCTTTGTGGCCAAATGTCATGTTGCTGCAGATCAAGGAAAGCTATCTGGGTGTGCAGGAATGTAGCATCTGACTTGCCTTTTTTGTTGTTGAACCCAGGAGCATTCTACCTCTGAGCTACACTCCCAACACTCCTTGATTGATTGATTGATGGATGGATGGATGTACTAGGGATTCAACCCATGTGCATTCTACCTCCGAGTTATACTCCCAGCCCTTTTTAGTTTTGTTTTTTAATTTGAAACAGGATCTCACTAAAATGCTGAAGCTGTCCTCCAACCTGCAATCCTCCTGTCTTAATCTCTCAAATACTGGGATTACAGCCATGTGCCACCACACCCGGCTTTACTTTTTATTTTGAAACAGAGTCTTGCTGCATTGCTGAGGCTGGTCTAAAACCTGAGATCCTCCTGTCTCAGCTTCCCAATTACTGGGATTACAGGCATGCATCACCACACCCAGCCCCAAGCCCTATTTAATTTTTTAAAATTTGAAGCAAGGTTTCTCTAAATTGCTAAGCTGCTGAGGCTGACCTGGAATCTGCAACCTTCCTGTCTCAATCTCCCAAGTCTTGGGGTTATAGGCATTCACCACCACACCTGGCTCTGACTTGCTTTTTTGATACAAATGAAATCTAACATCAACTATCAGGCTCGTCTGCAGAAGAATACACTTAGAGATGTTCTTGATATATTCACTGATATCAAGGCTCAGAGCTGTTATGAATCTCAGGCTCTGTCAAGAAGTGTACCGTTTGGAAACTCAGCATGTTTCTGGTGGCACAGCATGGTGATGAGTCTCATCACCAGTGCAGCAATAATGCAGGGTGTCTGGATAAATCAGTGGCCCAGTCACTTCTACCCAGTTATGTTTATCAATAAAAGAAGAGAGCAGAGCTGGGCGTGGTGGCCCATGCTTGTAATCCCAGCATTTGGATCGCAGGTTCCCAGCCAGCCTCAGCTACCTAGTGAGGCACTCCACAACTTAGTGAGACCTGGTTTCAAAATAAAGAATAAAAAAAAAAAATAGGGCTGGGGGTATAGCTTGGAGGTAGAACGCCCCTGAGTTCAATCCCCAGTGCTGCAAAAAAAAAAAAAAAGAAGAAGAAGAAGGAGGAGGAGGAGAGCAAGAAACAGGTGTTATGACCAGTTGTTGACAGTTGTCAGACAGAGCTCAGCAGCTCATGAACCCCCTCCCACTCAAAATGTGTCAGCTAGTATTGCTCTTTGCAAGAAGACAAAAATATGTGTGACCCATGTGGTTTCTTTGTAGCCTACCTTCCGCTTTAGGCATGACTAGAGATGCAAAGTAACTGGTGAGTTTTAAATTGAGAGCTTGCTGTAATTTTGACCAATATTCTTAGCTGAGCATAGCCAAAAGGGGAACCTCTCTCAGTGTACAGTTGGGGATGGGAAAGTGGCCTCAAATCCCTTCCTTGTGCAGTGGAAAGGGAAGCTCAGTCTCTGCCAGCAGAACACACTGGATCCTCCCCATCCCAGGACGGGTGTCATTGAGGAGCCAGTGCCCTCAACACTTGTGTGCAGATGTGTGCGACGCCTCCCAACAGCTGGTCACCCAGGGAATGATGGAATGGGAATTGGACTATCTCAGACCATCTAACACAATTCTAACTTTCAAGGGGCCCCAAGCAAGAGTAGTCATTAGAAATCTTATTATTAACCTTTGAGGTAGGAAAAAAATCAATAAATAATTGTGGGGCATGTTTTGGGGGAAATAATATAAATATTTCTAGTCTGAAAATGGTTTTTTTTTTTTTTTTTGAGACTGGATCTCACGTTGTTGTAGAGGCTGGCCTCTAACTGGAACTAGTTATGGTCCCCCTACCTTCAGGCTCCCCAGTAGTAGAGATTACAGGAATGATCAGCTTGATCATGGTTTTTAAAAATTATTTTTATTTTTAGAACTCAGATTTTTTTATCTCAAATGCATGTATGCATTGTTGTATATGCTTAAGATATAATTGTAAAGTTTACTTTTTACACTTTTTATTTGCTTATCCAACTAGGGGGACTTTAAAAAAAATTGGATATGTGCAGTTACCTATCTTCAAGGCTTATTTTGAGTTCATATTGCTTTTGAACTTTAAAGATGTCAAGGCATTTACTTGACAGTATACTATAATTTGAGGTATGGGATGATATGGCAGAAATATTGTCAGCTTACAGTGCATTTTAGTGATAGTAGTAAACATAAACAAAGTTATAGATTACAATCGGAAACAGTTGCTGGGGTTTTTCCTGCTGCTATTTTTACAAGACAAACATCTGGATACTTTCACATTTCCAGATGTTTTTAAATCTGCTTCTGTGATGTGAAGAAAATTACTTGAGTGTAGCTTTGTTTTTTTACTTCTTCTTCTTCCAAATAGTTAGGACTTGTGTAGAAGTAAACATGAATCTTTTGTTTTGGACAAAAATGGCAATGCATGAAATTTCAAATAGACTGAGTACTAATACAACTACATATTTATTTGTGTACTTATTTATTTATTTTGTGCTGAGGATTGAATGCAGGAACACTCTATCACTGGGCTACACCCCAGCCACCCCTTTTTTTGAGACAGTCCTGCTAAGTTACTGTACACTGACCTTCAACCTATGACCTCGTCTCAGGCTCCCAAGTACCAGGATTACTGGTGTGCACCACTGTGCCTGGCTATGTATTTCTTTATTGTCAGAATGTAGAAAATGTCTCATGAAATAGAAACTGAGCATGTAGGCCAATAAAGGAAAGCTTGCCTGAGGTCTCTAGAATTCATGCGTTCAGTGTATTTATCACGCCTCTTCTAAGAGACAAGTGGAGTCCTGGCATGCATGAGAATAAAACTGACAGCCTTCCCAGAGCTTAAGTACCCTGCCACCTCTCGGCACTAGGGGTTGAACCCAGGGGCACTCTACCTCTGAGCTCTACCCCCAGCCCTTTTTAATTTTTATTTTGAAATAGGGTCTCACTAAGTTACAAAGTGCCTCACTCAAACCTGCAATCCTCCTGACATTCTAACGTGGGAGAACAGACAACAAAGAACAAGAGAAGTAATGTGGTTTTGTCTTGGTCAGCATTCTCACTGCTACAATCCAAAACGATGGCCCACACAATTTAGAGGAAGGAAGGTTTATCTGCTCACAATTTTTGGAGACTTAGAGTCTCTGGATGTCAGGAGGGTGTGCAGAGCTCAGGGCATGGTTGTGGGAAGCAAAGACTCCGTTCTCTGCTCAAGGATCCGCTCTCACATCAAGGAAGCCAGAAGCAGAGAGAGACGGACAGACAGACAGACAGACATAGCTCACAGGGGAAAGAGGAGCCTGATAATCCCCAAGAACCCCTCCATAGCAGAAGGCTAGGGGTGCATTCTAAATTCAGGGCAGCCAGGTGAACTAGCTACAGTTTGTGCCAAGATTGGAGAAGGTAGAGCCATTAGCCAGTGGTTACTTGGGGACACATCCCAGCAGAGAACAGCTAGACCAGGGGTCCCAAGTGTGTGGGCCAGAGTGAGGAACAGCAGGGTCTGCTGCAGCAATTGGTACAGAGCTCACAGGCTCTACATGCCACTGCTAAGACCTGACAGTTGATGTTGAGTGACGCGCACAGCTGATGGAGAATGTTGTAGACAAGGTCTGATTTGGATTTTAAGAGGACCTCTCGGCCTGGTCCCACAATGCCACTGTGCTGGGGACAGGGAAGGAGCAGGGGACTGAGCAGAGGTTGCCAAGATCCAGATAGAGTTTGGAGGTTAGGCTGAACAGCAGCCGTGGAAGAGGTAACAGATGTGCAGCATCTGCAAGCGTTGGAGGCAAGCCATGAGGTGCCCTGGTGGAGAGGCTGCAGTGAGGGAAGAGCATGCTTTCTGATGCTCCCATGACCCCCCTCGCCCACGGGGAGCTGCCTTTGGCTGAGGCAGAGAGCATCTTGGGCAGAGGCTCAGGGAGAATGTGGGAGGGTGCTCAGACTCGGGAGTGCTGTTGTGAGATACTCATACTAGTGGGGGTGCGAGCAGGCAGGTGAATGTGTAGCCCTGGAACCTGGTGAGAGGTCTGGGGTGGAGATGTATGTCCAGAAGCCTTAGTATGTGGAAGGCCTGGGGCCCACCAAGATCACCAAGGAAGTGTGAGCACCTGTGGAAGAGGACCAAGCTGTGCTTAGCAGCACTTGAGAGCTGTGTGTGTGCACTCACTCATTTCTGAGGATGGAGCCCAGGGGCATTCTATCTCCCAGCCCTTTTTAAATTTTTATTTTTTTTATTTATTGCAGTACTGGGGATTGAACTCAGGGGCATTCTACCTTCGAGCTATACCCCCAGCCCTATTTTTTATTCTTTATTTTGAAAC
>PVLC010033059.1:6408-17894 GCA_004027655.1 Graphiurus murinus | reverse complement strand
TTTCAGTTAAATTTGACCATGTGGGATATAATGGATGTGAGGCTCCAGATGGAGTCATCCGGCCTGGAGGAGGACAGGGGAGAGGACAGTCGAGCAGCTCCCACACACAGACTGGAGCCGGCTGCCCCTTCCTTAGCTGCCACCCTCCATGCAAGGACTGAGAGCACAGACTTACCAGCCGCTGACAGTCCCCGCACCTCCAGCCTCCGCCCACCAGGCCATTCATGTCTGGGATCTGCTATGGTTTGAATAGTGCTGCTACAAAACTCACGTTGGAGTCGTATCCCCACCATGAGGCACTAAGAGGTTGGGTAGGTAATGGGATGGTGGCAGTTAGAGACGGGGTCCTTGGGAAGTGATTAGGATTAGATAAGGTCATCTGTGACTGAATCCTTTATGAGGAGGTGTGGAGAGACCTCGAAGGAGTATTTTTCTGTCTCCATGTGATGCTCTGCTCTACCTTGAGACCCAGCTGGGAAGAAGTCCATCACCAGATGCTGCCCCTCAACTGTGGACCAGAATTGTGAGCCAAAATAAACCTCTTGTCTTTATAATCTAGCTTTTGGTGTTATGTTATAAACACTTGTCTTTATAACTTGCCCAGCTTGTAGTGTTGTGTTATAAGCAATAGAAAACAGACCAAGATAGGAAGATAGGGTCCTGCTTTCTTCTCCAGCTCCCCAGATGTCCCCTAATGCCTCACAATCTATGCTCCAGCTGCATTTCTTTCATCTCTCTCTCTCTGTCATGATAATCTTCCCCCCTTCTCCCTCCTGGTCTGGTTAGCACCTCTTCCCTTCATGTGCCAGGGCAGATGTCACTTCCTTCAGGAGGCTGTCCCTGATCCCTCTGACAGCACTCTTGCTTCCTTATGATGGTACAGCTCCATCCCATGGTGCTGCAGTCACCTGGCCATCTGTTGGTCTCCTCCCGAAGTCTGTGAGCACATGAAGGTGGCAGCCATGCATCTGGACACACCTGCGGCTCTCCACACCTGTTATTTTCTCCTTCACATCCCACATCCCTGGGCTAGCTCAGTCCCTCCTTGAGTGTTACTCCATGTGCAACCCCAGATGTGTCTCCATCAGCCTGCCTCCCGAGGGGCACTCTCTGGTCCTCATGTCCTAGCCTAGGAGATACAGATGAGAAGTGAGGATTTAGGGGTGTCCCAGACAGCTTGTGATTCACCAGACTGAAAGGGGGTGACCCTCAGAGCTCTCACTCCACCTTCAGAGGGAATGAAAATGTGCTGGTGACTGTCGGGTCTCTCGGATTGTATTTCCATAAATTGGCTTGATCCTTCACTTGTCAGCAGAGCAGAATTCAAAGTGGATCTGGTTGGTTCCTTGGGAGAAATGTGTTTCTGCAGGGGACTTTTCAAGATCCCACATGATGGCATCTTGCATTTCATTCTCCTCTGGTAAGTCCCCAATTGGAAAAATAGATGACCAGGGAGCACAGCTTCTAGAAACTGCCCTAGAACACACTCCTCTAATTTCCACAAGGAGGCATTTCTCTGAGAAAAGCTTGCTCGGAAAAAGATACTGGAGGCCTAGGAATGCCAGAAACCAGTGCACTGGGGCACTCATTATGTTTTTGCAGAAAATAGCAACAGAGAAGGATGCTGCTTTGGGCTGGGGAGGGTATGGAGGAAGTGGGAGGATATATAGACAGTGACATGAAAAGTAAAAATAAGACACTGGGTGGGGACTGATAAGTCACTGAAATTAATAGGGGTCTTGAGAATCTGATAGTGGTCTTTTGTATCTGTGTGTGTGTGTGTGTGTGTGTGTGTGTGTGTTACTGGGGACTGACCCCAAGGGCATTCTACCTCTGAGCTACACCCTCCAACCTTGTTTATTTCTTATTTAGAAAGAGGATTTCATTATGTTGTGGAGGGTCTAAGTTGCTGAGGCTGGCCTTGAATCTGCAATCCTCCTGTCCCAAGTACTGAGATTACAGGCATTCGCCACCAAACCCGGCTTGTATTCCTATCTTGTGTTACACATTCATTCAACAAACAATATGCAGCACATTGTGATTGGTACTAACCAACAGGCAGCAGCAGCAGTGTCTCTGGCTGGAGGTGCTTACTGATCAGCCTGAGCAGAGCACTTACTGCTCAGGGTTCAGGTTAAATGACACAGATGTTACAATCTGACAGATAAGAGTTCAAATCCCAATGCCAGACTCTGTACAACAGTGCTGGGGACGATGACATGATGAAAAAAAAATGTTCTTGAGATTTTATTCCTGATCTCCAAAAGGGGAGAGGAACGAAGGCAAGAAAGCCAACTCTCAGAATGAAACTCAGCTCTTCCTTTTGTTTATGTTTACAAGGTTATGATCAAATCATCAAGTTCTTGTTTATTCTAGCTATAGACGTAGGGCATTATGTGAGGAATGTTTTAGAAGGTAAGTTTCTGTCTGGCAGTTTTGCAAGGGCATCGGAGATCGCTGCCTTCAGCTTTCTCCATAGGGCGGCCTTCCATCCTTCAGCAAAGCAAGCTGAAACAATTATAGAACAGAGTGAAGTAGCTTAGCTAGCAGAGATGCATCGAGGTCACTGCTTTCAGTTCACTCAAGAAAGGCAGCAGCCTTCTGCCAAAGCAAGCAAGAAACTCATCAATCCTTTAACCAAGACTTTTTAGACTTAGAAGCATTTTCCACATCCCAACTTTGCCATGTACCGTCTATGTGGTCTTAAGCCAGTTAATGATTACAGGTTCTCATTTATAAAACAGATACGACAATTCCTCAAAATGTTGCTGTGAATAATAAACAAGATGATAGCACATCACAGGCCTTCTCGTGTGCTTGCTTTGCTATTAATTTAGGTAGTCACTCATTAACTAGTTACTGAGGGCTCTGTTTATTCCCATGACTCCAGCCCACACTCTCTCTACACATGCTCCGTCACCCTTTGTCTCCATTTTTTCAACATCTCTGTGAAGACAGGATGGGACTGGCAAACATTTGCCAATTTAGAATAACAGCATTTACTGCCTTGTCCAAATTGGCGTCCTACCTGCCAAATAGTTTTATTTTTCTCCCAAAGGAGAGAATCCATCTTATTAAATCAGTGGGCAGGATGCCTTCTTCCTCAACAGACGGTGGACCCTGCTGGCTGTACTCAAGTAGGATCCTCCGCCAGGTAACCACTGACGGCAGCCTTGACACATACTGCCTGGTGGACCTGGCCCATACAGCCTGCCTGGAGTCCTGGGCTGCGGGCAGAGATCACACACGCAGATGACGCCCAGGTCTGTCCTGTGGTCATCAGAGGCCCAAGGAACCATGATGTTGATCTGGCTTCAGTGAGAAGGGAAGCTCCAGTGACAACCTAACACACACTTCAGGTGTGTGCACGCACACACACACACACACACACACACACACACACACATGAGCCAGGATGTTGTGTCTAAGCAAAGCCATTCTGCAGTGAAACTAGAGTGGATCATGGCTAAAAAGTAAATAAACAGCCTGGCATGGTGGCGTGCACATCTGTAATCCCAGTACTTGGGAGGCTGAGACAGGAGGATTGCAGGCTCCAGGCCAGAACAATAACTTTGTAAGGCCCTGTTTCGAAATAAAAATTTAAAAAAGGGCTGCGGGTGTAGCTCGGAGGTAGAGCATCCCTGGGTTCAATCTCTAGTAACATACACACACACACACAACACACACACACACACACACACAACTATGTGGACAAATGGAACATTTGAACATAGGTGGAATGCTAAATGATGTTACAGAATCGAGGCCAATTTTCTTAGGTATGGAAAAGGTACCACGAATGCTGAAGGTTGACTTGGTTGGAAGCTGTATATTGAAGTACTTAGGGGTAAAACATCATGGTGTCTAGAAATTAATTTCAAACAGTGTAACAAGATAGATAGAACAACAGACAAGCCAAATGTAGCAAAATGTTTACAATCATTGAATCTAACTAAACCAAGCCTTTCTCTTCCCTATATTTAAATTTTTTCATAAGAAATAGAGGTAAAAAGAGTTATGAAGAAGGAATTAGCCACAAAAATATTTGAAAAGCTAGTGTCGTCATAACAGTGTTAATTCACCTGAGATGTACACATAACACCGAGGGGAGCGTCCCTAAAAGACTTTATCCTGGTCAGCTCCTCCTCTCTCACATGCCCACTCCGGCTTGACAAACAGCCCTGTGAATGAGGTCCACATCATGTCCGGTATATGTGGTTAAGGGTGCTGTAATTCAACAGATTGAAGTCAGTTGCCTGAAGTCACATGATATGGATGCCAACAGAGAGGACAGAAACCAGGTCTTCTAGCCTGGAAACTTGTGCTCTTGTCTCAACATAGTGTGTCTTCACATGAGTTCTAGATACACAGGGATTTGAGTGCCACGAGTATGTTTAGGAGGTTCAGTCTTGGGGGAGCAGGAAACTGACAAAGCAGAGCGAGGCAGCCGGGCAGGGGTATACAATGAGCCAGCCACCGCAGCAGGCGACCAGAGCATAATCCCCTGGGAAAATCCAGGAAACGAAATAAAACACAGGCCTCATAATTACCCTACCCAAGGGGCGAGGGAGCTGGAATATTTATGCTCCAATTACCAAGAACCATTGGTTGAAGTCTGCTCCCAGGAGTGTTAATTCCCTGGCACTTCCAGATTGCAGCAGTTAAAAAAAAAAGTCCCAAGACACAGAGATGCAGATAAAAGGTTTGCCTGTGCACCTTGGTCCGTAAAGTTCAAGGTGTGACCAGCACCCTGAGAGTGTCTGCTACTGCAGGCTGTAGCAGAGCATGGCTTTGACTGCTGCCTTCCTCTTTTTACTAGCCACACACAAGCTGGGGTCATCTCATACCCCAGCCCCTGCAGAGAGTGAGGGAGGATTTAAAGGGCCTTTTTTGAGGCGTGCACTCCATTATTCAGGTGGGACCACATCCATACATGACACCCTCAGAGGCAACAGTGCCAGATCCTCATCAGAGGAGCGGAAACAAGTAGGCACATACATGCGCACAGCACCACTGCTCAGAAAGTTAGTCTGAGCTGTACAAGACCAAGGATAAGGCACTCCAAGGAAAAAGTTCAGCAGCTGTTTACTGGCACAGAAAAGCACATGAATGGGCTTATCACACATTCAGACACGGCAGCAAGCCCCTCATTACATGCATTTAGGGTCTGAAGATAATCCAGAGATGGGAAGCAGGCTGGAATGCACACGGCCCCAGCGGCATGCTAAGGCACCGCTTGCTTCTACATCTCATTACTCAGGCCGCCTGCAGTGCTGTGAATGATCAGACACATCCGACAGCAAATAGCTTACGAATGGGAAAATACTGGGCAACAGTGATTAGTTAAAATCTGTTTTTAAAATTTTACAGCCATTATAATTCCAGTAGCAGAACCGAAGTGATTTCACCCACAATTCTGCAACCGCCAATAAATCAGGCTACTGTCGTTTTTTCCATGTCTTCTTCCAGAGAAAGAGAGGTCTCTCAGGGAACTAAATGGTAAAGACAGCGCCTGTTAGAACAGGACAGAGAAGGGCCAGTTGCCCTAGGGAATGGGAGACTTGAATACTTTGCAGAAGGATGGGTCAGCCCTCAAACTGCAGGCCAAGGAGAGTCGTAAGAGCAAATGTTGGCTTCCCTGCCCAGGACCATGTCAGGGAGAAGGGAGCCTTAGTCTGTGGGTTTTGAGTGTTCCCTGTTTTGTATGTGTGTTGTGTGTGTGTTCCTGGGGGTTGAACTCAGGGGCATTCTACCTCCAAACTACATTCCCATCCTTTTTTTTTTTTTTTTTAATTCTGAAACAGGCTATTACTAAGTTGCTGAGGCTGGCCTTGAACTTGCAATCCTTCTGTCTCAGCCTCATAAGTACTGAGAGTACAGGTGTGTACCACCACATCCGGCTACCTTAACCTTTTTCTAGTTTATCGGTAGCATTCAGTACATTCACATTGTTGCGCAACCGTCTCCATCATCCATCTCCAGGACTTTGCTGTCATCCAAACTGAAACTCTGTACCAATTAAGCCATATCTGCCATTTCCCTCTCCCCCTGATAATGTCTTCTACTTTTTGCCTCTATGAATCTGCCTATTCTAGGTGCCTAATATAAGTGTGCCCATACAATGTCCTTTTATGCCTGGCTTGTTTCACTCAGCATCATGTTTTCAAGAATGATCCATGTGGTGGCATGTATCACAACTGCATTCCTTTTCACGGCTGAATGGAGGTCTGTTGTAGGCACATGCCACATTTTGTTCATCCATTCATGCAATGATGGAGAGCTGGCTTGTTGCTCTTATTAGGGTTCGATGCACCTCATCATTTTATCATATGCTGTGGCTTCTGCTTCTGCTCTGGCTCCCTCTGGTTAAATAATTTCCCCAAAGCCGGGCATGGTGGCACACACTTGTAATCCCAGAACTTGGGAGGCTGAGACAGTAGGGTCACAGGATCACAGCCAGCCTCAGCAACTTAGTGAGACCCTCTGCAACTTAGTGAGAACCTGTTTCAAAATAAAAAAATAAAATAGGGCTCAGGGTATAGCTCAGAGGTATGATGCCCCTCAGTTCAATCTCCAGCACCAAATAATGACAATAATCATCATCATCATCATCATCATCATCATCCTCCTCCTCCTCCTCCTCCTCCTCCTCCTCCAAGATACATAGCCAATGTCGGATGGCAACATGCTTCCCTATCATGTAAATGTCCCATGGTTTTGTAATAATTCAGTAATTCTGTAAGGAATGTTTGTGCATATAGCTTTATATTTCCTTGGTGTTGGTTCCTTAGGTTTTATTTCTAGAATGCCATAACTGAATCAAATAATAAGAATATTTTTGTGGTACTTGATTGCTAAAATGTTCCTAAAATTCCAACAGAGATGTTCATTCCAAGGTATCATGCCAGTGCTGCAGTGTTGGTGAAATTGTAAATCAGGGAAGCAAATGCTGATGCTTTCCCCTTTCTGCTTTGTGTTTTGTTGGTTGGTTGGTTTTTGTTTTAACCCAACACCTTCAGTCTGACCTAAGAGTGCCCAATTTGTCCCATGGCACAAAGTTCTACTTTACTTTGGTAATGTCTTCTATTCCCAAGACACTCTGTCTGCTATCCCTCCCTTCTCCCAAACATCCACTCACCCTCAAGCCAAATCAATCTCTTTTTTTTTTTGAGGGGGACCCTCAGGGCTCATAATTATCATAAAGAAAAGAGGGAGTGATTATGCCAAGCTATTAAGAAGCGATTCATAGTTTGCTTTGGTGCACGCTTGTAATCCCAGCATTTGGGAGGCTGAGACCGGAGGATCTGGGTTTGCGGCCAGCCTCAGCTACCTAGTGAGGCACTCCGCAACTTAGTGAGACCCTGTTTCAAAATAAAGAATAAAAAATAGGGCTGGGGGTATAGCTCGGAGGTAGAATGCCCCTGAGTTCAATCCCCAGTAGTGCAAAACAAAACAAAACAAACAAACAAACAAAAAATCCCCCAAAGAACCAGGGTTCCTGGGGAATTTATCCTAAGAAGTAAAGGGGCAGGTGTTCAGGATGTATGAGAATGTTCCTGGAGGAAGTGTTGACAGGAGACAGGAGCAGTGGTTAGACAACCTAAACATTCAATGCTAGATTATTAAATAAGTTATGATAAATCATACGATAGGATAACAAAGGACTGTTAAAAATAATGATGCAAGCCGGGCGTGGTGGCGCACGCTTGTAATCCCAGCATTCGGGAGGCTGAGACCGGAGGAGCCGGGTTCGTGGCCAGCCTCAGCTACCTAGTGAGGCACTCCGCAACTTAGTGAGACTCGGTTTCAAAATAAAGAATAAAAAATAGGGCTGGGGGTGTAGCTCGGAGGTAGAAAGCCCCTGAGTTCAATCCCCAGTACCGCAAAAAAAAAAAAATAATAATAATGATGCAAATGTGTGCTTTTGGGCTCAAAATGGTAGTACTAAATGGGGGGGGTAGCAAATTATAGACCATTTAATATAATCATAGTTTTGTGGCCAGGTGTGGTGGTCTATGCTTATAATTCCAGTTCTTGGGAGGCTTTGACAGGAGAATCGCAGGTACAAGGACAGCCTCAGCAACTTAGTGAGGTCCTCTCCAACTTAGCGAGACCCTGTTTCCAAATAAAAAATAAAAAGTAGGGCTGGGAGTGTAGTTCAGAGTTAGAAGGCCCCTGGATTTCATCCCCAGTATCCCCCCCCCATATTCATACATGTATATTTGGGTGCATATATATATACACGTGTGTGTGTGTGTGTGTGTGTGTGTGTGTGTGTGTGTGTGTAAAATATCAACAACCAAAAGCTAGAAGGGTAGATATCAAAGGTTTCCCTTGGGAAAACGAGAGTAAGGATAAATTTTTTCCTTAAATCTATTTTCTTTTTTTTTAATTAATTAATGTATTTTTTCAGCACGGATTTTTTATACATTTCTTGAGTACAACAGGGTTACATAGACATTTATGACATATCAATCATTGTCAGATCACAAGTAGCACCACTTCTTTGTTTTACACATATAGCCCACATTCTTAACATAGCCTGGTAAAACAAACTTTCTAGAGTCATAAAACTATACTCCTTTAAGGTCATATATTTACTTTCTAAGAAGTAGGAGAGTCTTTCATTTACGCATCCTAGGGGCAATCTCCAGACTTCGAGACACCAATGTAGCCATAGCAGAAGAGTCAGTATAATTGCTCATATATGCAGAAAGCAACTGCCAGGGGGGAAAGGGCCCAGCTGGGCTCCCACAACTCCCCCATTTTTATTTTAAAATGCACGAAGGACTGTGCCTGTCTTAGGTCATTTCCTACCAGGTGCTTAATCTTACCCGTCATGGGGTCTCGATGAGTCATTCAACAAACCCTGTCTTAGGTTGATTTGCCCTGAGAAAACGGAACCTGTCATTGACTACCAGGCCCTGTGCGAGGCAGTGCTTGCACTTAAATCTATTTTCTAATGAGCCTGTATTACCTATGTCATTTTTTTTAAAAAAATTAGGTACATAGAACTGGTGCTGCCTAGGAGAGAATGAGCATACAAGCACATCTTTCCAACAGTGTGGCAGGTGGGTGGGAGAGTGTGGGGGCTGGGAGTTTGCCAGGGACCCTCCCATCCACCGGCACTGATACGGGGCACCCTACGTGCTCCCCAGCCTGGCCTCTCCTTGGCATGTGCGAAAGGAAAAGGGACTCACACTAGTCTGTCCCTCTGCAAATGGCTATAAAAAGCAAGTTGGTTTAGGATTCCATGAGTCCCTACCTACTCTAACATATGCTGAACATTTCTTTTGTGTGCTTTTGTTAAAAATGCTTCTTAAATGAGCTGGTTCCCATATGCCCCAGGAACCGAAAATGTGGCTAGGTAGGCTGGCACAGCCAGATTTCTATAATTCACTTCCGTGGGTTTCTAATGAGCTCAGTCAGCGACAGCAGGAGCTTCCCAGGCCAAACCATGATGCAGACCAAGAATAAGGAGCCTTATCTCGCTGAGACGCCCCAGAGGAGGGAAGGAGGAAAAAAGAAGGACTTAGCAGTCGACTAAGCCATTTTTAAACATCATAGGGGTGATAGGGGTGTGTGTGTGTGTGTGTGTGTGTGTGTGTGTGTGTGTGTGTGTGTGTGTGTGTGTGTTTAGCCTATTCTCAAGCAGGACAGACATGTGATGGTTTAGGGGACATTTAGCATAGTATTAAGAAGATAGGACCAGGGATACACAGAGTTAGAATTCTTATCCTGAAACTCCTTAGCTGAATGAGCTAGGACAACATGTTGAATTGATTGTGTCCTGTCTCCTCAGACATGGGAATGGCAATAATAAAACCTACTTCCTAGGGCCACTTCGAGGACTGAATAAGCTCGTGAAAAGCGCCTAGTCTAGTTCCTGGTACGTGCTTATTCAGTAAATACTATTCCTGCTCTTGCTCTAGCTAGCAGGCCCCAGTGAGATGAGTTCCATGGCAGGGGCAGGCCAGGGGCTCATGAGAAAACACCAAGAAGCACATCCCACAGACACGGCAGAGTCAGGAAACACTGCCAGCTGCCAGGAAAAAGTGACATCAAAACTGGAAACTAAAGAAGTGGGAGAGGGAGAGGGAGAGGGAGAGATGGGGGGAGGAGAAAGAGAGAGAGAATAGGGAAGAGAAAGAGGACAGGTCACAGAAAGATTGAAGATTGATGTTCAGACAGAGGGACCCGCACGTTCTCGAACCTACAGTCACTTTCATTCTTGTAACAACTCTATAGAGCAGATGTTGTTATTATCTACATTTTACCAAGGAGAAAACAGACTCAGAGAAGTTAGTTCATTTCCCCCAATATCCCACAGCTAGTAAGGGTTAATAGCATACTGCCTAAGTGTGAAGAACCCCTGCAATGTCTCTATACTGAGTATATCACTGTGGCCTGTGTAGGTGGTGGCCCTTGCATAGCAATTATTTGGGGGGAGGGTGTGGCACTGGGGATTGAACCCAGGGGTGTTCTACCTCCGAGTTAGACCCCTAGCCCATTTTATTTTTTATTTTGAAACAAGGTCTTGCTAAGTTGCTAAGAGTCTTGCTATGTTGCTGAGGTTAGCCTCCAACCTGCAATCCTCCTGTCTCAGCCTGCCCCCCTCCCAAGTATGGGATTACAGCATGCACCACCATACCCTGTGCTCAGCAATTTTTGATTAACAAGCACACACAAGGTTGGCTTTAGAAGATACCACATGATTATTAAGATATGGCTGTCATCCTTAGGGAGCCCACAACCTGACAAAGAAGAAAAATTTTGATAAACTATATTGCCAGATAGACTGAATGAGGCATGCGTAGAATTGGGAAATTCTTCATAGATCTCAAGTCTTCATGAACTTCAGGCTGAAGCCTATCTGAAGGACAGGGGCAATCTCAGTAGCTGGAGAGTGGTCAGGACGGGCAGCCTCAGCTGGGCATGGTGGCTCACACTGTAATCCCAGAGACTCAAGAGACTGAGGAAGGAGGATTGCAAATTTGAGGTCAGCTGGCAATTTAGTGAGACCCTGCTTCAAAATTTAAAAAATAAATAAATAAAAAGAACTGGGGATGCAGCTCAGTAGTAGTCCCTGGGCTCAATTCCCAGTATTACAAAAAGAGAAAAAGGTGTGGTGGTGCGGGGAGGGGTGGGGGACAGGGAGAGGCTCAATGGAATGAAGGGTCAGGAAAAGACACAGAGTCGGTGTGATCTGTCCGTGATGCGCCAGTGTTAATACTGGGGCTAAGGAAGAGATAAGCAAAGTGAAAGAGGAGGTTAGAAATACAGTGTGAGCCAGCCGGGCGTGGTGGCGCACGCTTGTAATCCCAGCATTCGGGAGGCTGAGACCGGAGGATCCGGGTTCGCGGCCAGCCTCAGCTACCTAGTGAGGCACTCCGCAACTTAGTGAGACTCGGTTTCAAAATAAAGAATACAAAATAGGACTGGGGGTATAGCTCGGAGGTAGAATGCCCCTGAGTTCAATCCCCAGT
>PVLC010033058.1:0-17774 GCA_004027655.1 Graphiurus murinus | reverse complement strand
TCCTACTTCTTAGAAAGTAAATATATGACCCTAAAGGAGTATGGTTTTATGACTCTAGAAAGTTTGCTTTACCAGGCTATGTTAAGAATGTGGGCTATACGTGTAAAACAAAGAAGTGGTGCTATTTGTGATCTGACAATGATTGATATGTCATAAATGTCTATGTAACCCTGTTGTACTCAAGAAATGTATAAAAAAAAATCCCTGCTGAAAAAAATTAATTAATTAATTAAAAAAATAAAACAAAAAACAAAGAACTTAAAAGACTATACTCTAAAAAAACAAACAGCCCAATCAAGAAATGAGTAATTGAATTGAATAGATACTTCACAAAAGAAGAGATACAAATAGCCAATATATACATGAAAATATGCTTCACTTCAGGGAGATGCAAATCAAAACTACATTGAGAGTCCATCTAACCCCAATCAGAATGGCAATCATCAGGAAGTCAAAAAAACAATAAAGGCTGGTGAGGATGTGGGGAAATAGGAACTCTTCTACACTGTTGGTGGGATTGCAAACTAGTTTAGCTGTTATGGAGATCAGTGTGGAGATTCCTCAGAAAACTGGAAATGGATCCACAATATAATTCAGCTATACTATTCCTGAGTATCTTTCCAAAGGGGCCAAAACCAGAGAACTACAGTAATATATGCATACCCATGTTCACAGCAGCACAATTCACAACAGCCAAATTATGGAGCCAACCTAGATGTCCATCAACAGATGTCTGAATTACAAAATTATGGGAAATACACACAATGGAATTCTACTCAGCAATTAAGAAGAATAAAATTATGTAATTTGCAAGAAAATGGAAGGACCTGGAGAACATTATGTTAAGTGAGATTAGCCAGTCACAGAAAGTGAAGGGGCATATGTTTTCTCTAATATGCCCAAGCTAGGGAGTAATTGGGACACCAGAGGGACTCCAGATAACAGAGGAGAAACTTCGGTGAAGCTGGAGAGGTGGAGGTGGTCTAAGGGAAGGGGAGGAGGATGACTGAGGTTCTTGAATGGAAATACTACCATAAACTATGTGTACATATGTGGATATACCAACGTCAATCCCAGTATTTTGTATTGGAAAGGAGGGAAATGAGGAGGCGAGAGGGGCACCGAGTGCTGTGTGTATTTATGTCACTGTCAATATGATTTACATTATGATGGAGACTATAATGCACCAATAAAGGCATAATAAAAAATAAATAGGGATCTCTCAAATGGTAGAATTGACTAGAATATTGCTCTTACCTGATTTGTATTTACAGGCAACATGGTGTGGTGATTATCTTTGATGTCTATAATTAAGTCTATTTTACAGAATAAATGTCAGTTTCTAAAAACATTAATTGTACTTTAATAACCAGCTAGTGATAAGTATAACCATGGCTATTTTCCACATCTAAAAGACACACCACACTTAAAACATTTACTAATTCACAATATTACTTTTTATATAGCTGGCATAAAAGTCTGAATGCTTTAAGTCATCAAAGCTGTGCATTGTCTGCTCATGGTGAACTCAATTTTTAAAACCTGCTTGGATAGCTAGGCCTGGTGGCACACACCTGTAATCCCAGTACTTGGAAGGCTGAGACAGGAGGATCACAGGTTCAGGGCCAGCCTCAGCAACTTAATGAGACCCGGTTTCAAATAAAAAATAAGATAGGGCTGGGGGTGTAGCTCAGAGGTAGAATGCCCCAGAGTTCAATCCCCAGCACCAAAAAAAAATTCTCCATTTGTTAAAACCTGCTCAGAATGTCTGGATGAATTGTTGAACAGCAAGACACACAAACACAGTTAGCAGACAGTACTTTGGGACTGAAGTGAATGTAAATTGGACAATAACACAAGCAGCCATTCTCTAAAGGGGCAGAGGAAGCCTTGAAGTGAGCCACAGCAAGCAACAGAGAAGAGGCAGATTATGAGAATGGAGAAGAATGGTTATAGATGCTCAGATCTTCTAAGGGACACCTCAGGTCTCTCTAGTCAGTCCAGCACAGTGGATATCAATTGTTTGGCTCCCAGAGCCTCTCTCTTATTCTTGTGGGAGATGCCCCCCCCCTTTTTGGGGGGAACACACTTCCTAACTCATCACTTGAAGTCAAATGTCTCTGACTCATCAGTGACTGGTTAACAGATGGGCCCCCAGACTCACCCTGAGCTCATCCTGTAGAGGTCAGGGTAGTCCTAAGTAGGGCTTAGAGATCAATGTTCGCTTGTGCGGAGAAATCCACTTCGAGGTAAGATTGCCCTCTTTTAGGTAAGATTGCATATGGGAAAACATGTAAATTCCCATAACAATACAATGATCCTCTTCTCATAAAGGCCACAGTGACATTCCCTCCCCAGTAGGGGAACAGCTGCACACATACCAGGAGAAGTGGCCAGCTTGTGTTTGGGGGGGCATGTCATATGAAATCCTGTCTGGATTTTTGTTCCAGGTGCTCAGGCTGTGACAAGCACAGGGAGTCGAGATAGTGCAGGCTGTGCTAAGCCCTTGCTCCTGTCCTTTCCCACAGCATCTGTACCATGCAGGTCATCGGGCTATTAAATCTTCCCCTTTCGGCCATGTAGTTCAAGTTGGAACCCAAGGAGTCTCTAAATAGTAAGACCATTTTCACCAAGTGGTAAACAATTGGGAATTAGACATCCAGTAACTTTACAAGTGGCTAGTTAGGATGGTACCAAGAGAACCTGGCATGTCTATGCCCAGTAGAAACATTGAACCAGAGGTAGAAAAAACAACCACAACAAAAAGTACTGTTGCTCTGGGTTTATAAAGCCAACTGAAGCTGGGCATAGTGGCTAATCCCAGTAATTGGGAGGCTGAGACAGGAGGATGGTAGGTTCAAGGATAGTTAGTTTCAGGGTAACCCACATTCGTGGATTACCGCCCCAAACTCACAAGGCCAGGGGAAGAACTATGTTATGTCATTACACAAAATAAGCAATTGCTAACAGTTTCATCTATCATCAAGTATGATCATCTTCCTGTCCCTAGAGATGATCCTAGCACTACTAAATGCAGTCAGAGAGAACAGGTAGCTATCAATTCCTGCACCTTGTAACTGATCTTGTTCTTGCATTGGGATTACCTTGGTATCTCAAAGTTGGTTTGTGTGCGTGGCTGTTGCTTCCAAATCTCCAGTTATATATTTTGATTCTGTTATTCCCTGTGTCCTCCCCCGCCTTCCCCCAGCCTGTCCCATTTGCTCTGATAGCATGTCAGATCTCATACAGAAGTCTGCTTTGTAAAAGCACCATCCCACCCTTGAATCATGTGATTCAATTGCACACTTCCTAGTCCTTACCAAAAAGGCACCAGACAAGAGCTGATCCAACCCAGGCCTTCTTGTTGCATTATCTCCATGTCTGCACCAGAGGAGTTCTCAGCTTTCTAGACATATTTTCTTTTTAAATTATTTTTTATTGGTGTATTATAATTATATATTATAGTTGAATTCAGTGATATATTTATATACAGAGCATTCTGTATCTCTCTATCTATCTATCTATATATCTATATATATATATATAAACATTTTTTCTTTTGCAGTACTAGAGATTGAACCCAGGGGCATTCTACCTCCGAGCTACACCCCTAGTCCTATTTTTAATTCTTTTATTTTGAAACAGGGTCTTACTAAGTTGCGGAGGACCTCACTAAGGAGCTGAACCTGCGATCCTCCTATCTCAGCCTCTTAAGTACTGGGATTACAAGTGTGCGCCACCATGCCCGGCTTCCTATGTACCTTTTCAATAATGTAAGAGCAAGCATTTGCTTTACACAGGAAGACTGATTGTTCTCTCTCTTTTCTCTGCTAATCTTCCTTTCCTTAATTAGTTCCATCATTTATTTATTTATTTATTTATTTATTTATTTATTTATTTATTTATTTATTTATTTATTTTTGAGACAGGGTCTCACTATGTTGTCCAGGCTGTTCTCCAACTTGTGAACTAAAGTGATCCTTCCACCTTACTAGTAGCTGGGACCGCAGGCATGTGCCATAACGCCCAGCTCCTTTACCTGTTCTTTAACTTCGTGTTTCAATTTGTTTTTGAAGGCTTTCCTAACTATCTTCATGTGGCTGAAAGTCTTGTATCAAGAGGTATTTGTCATCCATTAAACCCAAAAGGAAAAAATATATATATCTACAAAGCTCTAGCAGGATATTAAACTGAGAGTTTATTTGATCTAAACATTAAAAAAACTCTAGTAATATTTTTCAAGGCTCACTACTGAAAAGTGACTTCTTATTGAATAACAGACAGCACAATCAATAGCAAAAATGAAATAAGAGAAAAGGAACATTAAAGTTGGTTTGAATTTGGATTGTTTTATATTCTGTCACCGCATACAAAGTAGAAAAAGCATTCACATTTTTTAATTTAGGAAATGTTATTTTGAAATTCTGCAAAGGTAGATTTCTCGTGGAATAATTAAGAACTTCTTGTCTATTATATAAGAAGCAAATCATAAAAACATCTTGTTTGTGTTGAAAGAATTGTAAAGGATGCTGGTTTCACATTATCCTAAGAAAAAACTGTGGACTGTTAATAATTGTATATTTCGTGTATCTTTTCCTATGCTTAATATGTATCTATATATGCCATATATGATAGATAGATGATAGATAGATAGATAGATAGATAGATAGATAGATAGAGTGTTACTAGGGATTGAACCCAGGGGCATCTACCTCTGAGCTACACCCCCATCCCTATTTTATTTTTTATTTTGAAACAGGTTCTCAATAAATTGCTGAGGTCCTCACTAAGTTGCTGAGGCTGGCTTTGAAAATGTGCGCCACCACACCTGACTTACTCTTGATATTGAATTGATCTTGCATTCAATAAAACAGAATTGTTCCTTTCTGTGCCACCACACTCAGCCAAAGTTTCATTTTGTTGTGTTTTTCATTTCTGTTTGGCCCAGGGCTGTGATTTGAATGTGTCTATATAAAGTTCCTGTGTTGGAAACCCTCAAATTCATATGACAGTGGTAGTGCCTTTGGGAAGTAACTAGAATTAGATGAAGTCCTGAGGGCAGGGCACCTATGATGGCATTAGTGGCTTTATAATAAAGAGGGGAAGAGAAGCCAAGTATGGTGTTGCATGCCAGTAATCCCAGTACTTTGGAGGCTGAGACAGGAGGATCCCAGGTTCAAGGCCAACCTTAACAACTTAACAAGACTCTTAGCAACCTAGGAAAACTGTTTCAAAATAAAAAGTACTAGAAGTGTAGCTTGGAGGTAGAATGCTCTGGGTCCAATCCCCAGTACCAATACAACAGAGAGGGGAGAAGGAGAGGAAAGAGGAGGGAGAGGGGGAGGAGAGGGAGAGTGCTTGCAGAGCTGGCACTTGTCTTACTGGCCCATGAGGCTCCCCACCATGCAATGATGCAGGAGGAAGGCCCTTACCAGAAGTTAGCTACATGCTCTGGGACTTCCCAGCCTTCAGAACCATGAGCCAAATAAGCTTCTGTTCTTTATAAATTAGCTAGTCTCAAATGTTTTGCTATAGCAACAGAAAATAGATTTGGATACCCAGGCTTCTGGGTCAGGAAAAAAAAAAAAAAGTGCTTTTCCTGAGAAATTTCCATTACAAGCCCCATACAGTGCTGTAGCTGGCTTGGAGAAGCTGGCAAAAGCTGAAAGTACATGTCTTTCCAGCTCCTTTTTCAGTAACATCATGTTGGCAGCTTGAAATCAGCAAACAT
The DNA here is from genome assembly GCA_004027655.1 of Graphiurus murinus. NCBI lineage: Eukaryota > Metazoa > Chordata > Mammalia > Rodentia > Gliridae > Graphiurus > Graphiurus murinus. Next base: position 12,043 of record PVLC010033058.1, on the reverse strand, counting down.
GTGTGTATTTATGCCACAGAAATGAACGAATGCTGCAAGTTAGGGCTCTTTCTCCAAGATCTATTTGTTAAACATTTCCCAGCACATGACTAAATAGGCCTGTCTTGATATGGTTTAGAGGTTAGAAATTACAATGCTACTATTCATATTATGAGTGTGGCCCAGGAGCTCCCAAACTGAGAAATTAATACACCTGTGGTCTCAGGATGGGAAACCCCTAGGGTATCTGATAGAAACAAAGCAGAGCCTTTCTGGAGAGACTCACACTAAACCCCGACCTTGCAGCTCCCCACAAACAAACATGAGAAGATACGCCACCTGGGGCAAATGACAGCAGACATACAAACAGCTGGGTTAGATTCCCAAGAGCCTCACTAAATAGATGATTTGTCTAGAGACCAAAATTAAAAAATAAATACATAATTAAATACACAAAAGAAAAAAAAAACAGAAACAAAGTAAAAGAATATAGCTCCCAAAAGACCAAACTGATTTGAAACACTGTGTGTGTGTGTGTGTGTGTGTGTGTGTGTGTTGCTGGGGACTGAACGCAGGGGCATTGTATCTCCAAACTACATCCCCAGACTGATTTTATTTTTATTTGGAAAGGGCCTCACTAAGTTGCTAAGACTGGCTTTGAATCTGTGATCCTCCTATCTCAGCCTTTCAAGTACTGGGATTACAGGCATGCACCACCATGCTTGAATCAAGTATTTTGTTAAAGATATAAAACCTTTAGAAATGAAATCATTGAAACCAAAATTTCAGTCACAGGTTAAATAGTAGGTTAGAAATAGGCAAGGTAGCCGGTCGTGGTGGCGCACGCTTGTAATCCCAGCATTCGGGAGGCTGAGACCGGAGGATCCGGGTTCGCGGCTAGCCTCAGCTACCTAGTGAGGCACTCCGCAACTTAGCGAGACCCAGTTTCAAAATAAAGAATAAAAAATAGGGCTGGGGGTATAGCTCGGAGGTAGAATGCCCCTGAGTTCAATCCCCAGTACCACAAAAAAAAAAAAAAAAAAAAAAAGAAATAGGCAAGGAGAGAATTTATGAACTGAAAAGCAGACTTGAGGAATAACCTACAGGGCAACACAGAGAGATCAGGAAAGTGACAATGTGACAAATTACTAGACATGGAGGATAGAATGAAAGATCTCCAGATATCTTTTTTGTGTGTGTGGCACTGGGGATTGAACCCAGGGGCAATTTACCAGCTCTCCAGATACATTTTAACAGTTGTTCCCAGGGAAAAGAACTTGTCAGATGTAATATTCTAAAATGTAATGTAGCTAGGTGTGGTGGCACATGCCTGTAATCCCATACTTGGGAGCCTGAGACAGGAGGATCGCAGGTTCGAGACCAGTCTCAGCAACTTACTGAGGCTTTCAGCAACTTAGTGAGGCCTGTTTCAGAAAAATAAATAAATGAATAAATAGGACTGGGGGTGCAGCTCAGAGGTAGAATGCCCCTGGGTTCAATCCCCAGTAACACACACACACACACACACACTCACACATACACACACACACACACACACACACAAATGTAATGTGTTAGAATTTTTCAGACTCAAAGAGAAACAAGAGTCCAGAGTCAGGAAGCATAATGAGTTCTGAGAAGGGTAAACAGAAATAAATCCATACCCAGACACATAGTAAAAATGAGAAAAAGATATAGAATATCATGATTAGACAAATTACATAATTTTAGCTTTACTTTTCTCATTTCTAAGACAAAATTGAACTGACAAACATATCCGATCATTTAACAGACACCTGGATGATGGTGACATAGGAGGGATGGAAAAATGAGGAGACAGGTGATAACAGGCGCCTTCTACGGGCGAGGCTGGCGTCTCCCCTACTCTGCACACTGCACTCTTTTTCAGACTGCCTCTTGTGCCCCTTTTCTTCAGTCATATCTTTGAATCTTGAGTCTCCTGGGATTCGATCATGGGCTCTTTTTCCTTCTCAGTCTGCGCATTCCTAGGGGATTTCGTCCTCACTTGGCTTTTCTATGACTTAGAGCCATTGACTCCCCAATGTCTGTTTCTAGCCCCAAATCTCATCAGAACCCTAAATCCACCCGAGATACTACAAACCTGACAGGAAGCAGAATGTGTGCTCTCCACCCAAACCACCCCTCCCCTCTACCTTGGCCAGTGGCACTGCCACGAAGCCTCTGCCTTTCCATCTGTGTTCCCTTGGTGGGAAATGCATCCATTCCTGTGAGTGTGCATGTGTGTGGAGGGGGAGGGGTGGTTACTGAGGATTGAACCCAGAGGTAGTCTACCACTGAGCTGCACCTCCAGCCCTTTTTATTTATTTTGAAACAGTGTCTCCCTAAATTGTGGAGGCTGGCCTTGAACCTGCCATCTCCCTGTCCCAGTCTCCCAAATACTGGGATTATAGGTGTGCACCACCCTACTGGTTTCCACTCCTTTTTTCAAATCTAAAAGGAAAAAAAAAATCCAATTCATCCCTTAAACTTTACTTTAAACCTCATTTCCTGGGTGAGCTTCTTCAGCTCCTCCCCGATGCATTAGGTGCTCTCAGGTTTTCCAGATGACCAGCTCATTTTTTTTTTTTTTTTTTTTTTTGCGGTACTGGGGATTGAACCCAGGGGCATTCTACCTCCGGGCTTCACTCCCAGCCCTATTTTTTATTCTTTATTTTGAAACAGGGTCTAAGTTGTGAAGAGCCTCACTAAGCAACTGAGGCTGACCACCAACCTGGATCCTCCAGTCTCAGCCTCCCAAGTACTGGGATTACAAGCGTGCACCACCACGCCCAGTTTTCCTATGGTTTTTGACATCTTCCCTCTCCAACAAGCCACAGCTTGCTCTAGAAGCAGGACTGAGCGGGTATTGTTCTGTGTCCTAAGTGTTGCCTCTGCAAGGTGACCATCCTGAAATCGCCACTTTGAACACAGCTGAATGAATGATTGCATGGATGGATGAATGAATGAATGGCCGTGTCTTAACCAACCAGCACAAAGGGCACCAAGAGTGTGGCTTGTCACCTGATGACTCTGTCCACTTCTGCTAATCGGCTCCCATCTGTGTTCTGGTATTGAAAGCAGGACTCCTGCTCTGCGCACACTGGCTGTTTTTTATGCTGCCTGTTTTTCCAACAGCAGGGTGTTGCCAATCATTGTCAAATAAAGCAGCCTCAACAGCTCTGTTCTGAGTGACCCGATGTGAAGCTGTCTGGGCTGCAGGTCAGAATATTAAATGACATTGTGTTTCTGCAGCTAGCTGAGCTGCTTGAGTCACAGCTGCAGTAAAAACATTTTAACAAAATTAAAATCTCGGTGGGGGAGGGGAGAGCAGAGACTAAAGAAGGTTGGGCAGAAGGAGCTCAGGCAAGACGAGGCTTGGGTGCAGCCTGATTTCTCTATTGAATTACAATGGAGAAATAGAGATTAAGACTGAGAGCTCTACATTGGTAATATTTAAAATAGTCTAAATACTCTAAAACTTGCTCCCCATTGAATGGGAAAAAAAATTTTTCCCCCTATTGGAAAACACAAACCCTAAATCAAAAGAGGCAGTGGGCCAAAGAAATAAAAGCTATCTCCTAGGAGGGCAAATTGAAATAGATCAATTACCTCTTGTCACTTCCTATTTCCAAGCTAATGAATTACTTTTTTTTAAAAGCCTGGCTCTGATCGCTGCTGGGTTTGGCAGGAAGAAGGAGATTCCTAATGTGTGTCTCATGCAAATGGATATGATCTGGATGATAGAGTACAACTGCTTCTCCAGTCGACATAAATAATCCTTGTTCCTACAGAAAAACTAGAACTTGAAAAATGTTGATGGAACGCCCTGAGTCGTTGCCTTTTTTTTTTTCCCCCCTCAAGGGAATAATGTCATGTCACCTTGAGCAAAGGAAAGAAGAGGGATCTAAAACTACTAAAACATAAGGTGGCATTCTTTGATTTGCTCCGTCAAGAAAAGAAAAAACTAATTCGTCATCTTGTTGTCCTCAGGGTTACAGGCTCTGAGGATGTAAAGAAGAAGAAGACAGGGTCTCTGCCTTGGAGCAACTCACAGACGGATGCAAAATACCAACACAAGGGTATCAAAGAGGATCACAGAGCCCCAGAGCAAAAGCAGCAGGGCCCAGGAGGGATCAGAGCCAGGTATAGAGGGTCAGGAATCCACACCTCCCTTTCTCTTTTGCCTTCTCTCTCTCTCCTCTTCTCTACTTCATTCAATTGTGTGTGTGTGTGTGTGTGTGTGTGTGTGTGTGTGTGTGTGTGTAACTAGGGAGTGAATCCAGAGGCATTCTACCTCTGAGCTAGACCTCCAGTCCTATTTTATTTTTTATTTTGAAATAGAATCTTGCTAAGTTGCTGAGACTGGACGTGAACCTGTAATCTTCCTGTCTCAGCCTCCCAAGTACTGGGATAATAGGTGAGCACCACCACACCTGGCCACTCCGTTTATTTACCCACTCATCATTCACTTAACCCTATCCAAAGTGCGCCTACATTAGAATAAGCACCTTGTGAAGCAATGGGAGAGGGCACGGGAGGGGAAAGCCAAGAGAAGATTCTAGGCCAGGGAACAGCACCTGTGCAGACAGAGACTCAGGAAGTCTGAGGTCACTGGGTCCTGGGGACTGGAGAGGAATGAGGAGAGACAAGTGGAGTAAGCAGGTTGGTCTTAATCGTGTGGCCTGTGGAGGGCTGAGTTCATAAGCAAAGAGGGCGGAGGTTTTAAGGAGGCTCTTTCTTGAAGCAACATGAAAGCCAGCTCCCAACCTCTTTCTACCAAGACACCCATGTTTTCCCATGTACTAATATCGGGGAGGGGGGTCCTTAAGAGAGCACACTGAACACATGGAAGCAGGACTCGAATCCACTACAAGTTATTTCAAACCAAATTGATCACAAACCTTGATACTTCAGTTATGACTATAACATACCACATAATCGATCATGAAAGAGTCAGGATGCTGTGATTGAGAACAGGTAGAGCAAGCAGGGTGGTCCCTGCTTCACAGACACCTGGGGGTCCAAGGGCGGATCTTGGGGAATGTGGACGGAGCTAAGAAGACAGGACTCTGAGGCCCTCCCCCCCCCCCACACATTTAAACCAGAGCGGCTGCACTTTACTCATTATTGTGGGTCTTCTACCAAAATTTATTTCAATAATGTGTTCTGCTGCTTTTAAAAAATTATTTGCAGCCGAGCGTGGTAGCGCACACTTGTAATCCCAGCATTTGGGAGGCTGAGACCAGAGGATCCGGGTTCGTGGCCAGCCTCAGCTACCTAGTGAGGCACTCGACAACTTAGTGAGACCCTGTTTCAAAATAAAGAATAAACACTAGGGCTGGGGGTATAGCTCGGAGGTAGAAGGCCCCTGAGTTCAATCCCCAGTGCCACAATATATATATATTTGCAATGGATTAAAATATATATATATATTTGCAATGGATTAAAACCCAGAAGAGATTGAAAGCAGATAGCTCCAATAAGAGATAATTGTTATAGTCTGGATGAGGAATAATAAAACTACCTCAGCTAAACCTAGGTGAATGGATGAATTAAACCTTATAAGCCAATATGAATCATGGTCAAGATATCAGGTATTGCCATAATATATGTAACAGGAAACCACACTGGTAATTTATTTTGGAATGAGATGGGGTACAAATGAATAAATAAAATATATTTAAATAGTGCCTCAGTGGTAGAGCACTTCCCTAGCTCATGCAAAGTCCCACCTGGAAGGAATCTGACCCAAGTTTATGATAAGGGAATCCACTGATGTTGGTACTATCTAGACACTAGCAGGACTGTGTGTGTGTGTGTGTGTGGTACTGAGGATTGAACTCCGGGGCATTCTACCTCTGAGCTACACCCCCACCTCCTTTTTTTTTTTTTTTTTTTTTTTTTTTACGATACTGGGGATTGAACTCAGGGGCATTCTACCTCCGAACTATACCCCCAGCCCTATTTTTATTCTTTATTTTGAAACAGGGTCCCACTAAGTTGCAGAGGGCCTCACTAAGTAGCTGAGGCTGGCTGAGAACCTGAGATCCTCCGGTCTCAGCCTCCCAAGTACTGGGATTACAAGCGTGCGCCACCACGCCCGGCTCCCCCATCTCCTTTTTAAACTTTGTTTGGAAACAGAGTCTCACTAGTTGCTGAGATTCTCATTATGTTGCTGAAGTTTGTCTTGAACCTGTGATTTTACTGTTTCAGTCTCCAAAGTACTGGAGTAATAGACTTGCACCACTGCACCTGACCTGGCAGGACTTTACTTAGAAAACAGGCTCAGTCTGCTGTAACTCATGATTAAATAGCCAGTGAGGTCCTAGAATTCCAGATAACTTTAGTCTAGAAAAAGGCAGATGTTGCTCATTGTCTACCACAGCCATAGAAAAATTCCCAAAAATGGTCTGAAATACTATCTACTGCCAGGTATGGTGGCACACACCTGTAATCCCAGTACTTTACAGGCTGAAATAGGAAGATCTCAGGTTCAAGGCCAGCCTCCGCAATTTAGCTAGACCTCAGCAACTTGGTGAGACCCTGTTTCAAAATTCAAAATAAAAAGGGCTGGGGGGTGCAGCTCGGAGATAGAATGTTGCTGAGTTCAATCACCAGTACCAAAATGAATAAACAAATAAAATAAAAAGCAAATATCTGTTTTTACCAATTGAATTTGTCAATGAACCTGTCAGGGTCTAGTTTTGTTTTTTTTTCTTTTCGGTACTGGGGATTGAACCGAGGGGCATTCTACCTCTGAGCTATACCCCCAGTCCTATTTTTTATTCTTTATTTTGAAACAGGGTCTCACTAAGTTGCAGAAGGCCTCACTAAGTAGCTGAGGCTGGTTGCGAACCCAGATCCTCCAGTCTCAGCCTTCCAAGTACTGGGATTACAAGTGTGCACCACCACTCCTGGCTAAAATGAATACTAAAACCTCTCATGATTAAAAGTATTAGACAGAACGTTGACAAGCTATTGTATATTCATCATGTGTTTAGAATAATGATTCTAGGTTCTGGGAATACTACTATGTAGTTTGTGTTACACGCTTTCTTTAAAAAAAAAAACACATGAGCCAGGCATGGTGGTGCATGTTTGTAATCCCAGCATTTGGGAGGCTGAGACCAGAGGATCTGGGTTCACGGCCAGCCTCAGCTACCTAGTGAGGCACTCCGCAACTTAGTGAGACCTGGTTTCAAAATAAAGGATAAAAAAATAGGGCTGGGGGTGTAGCTAGAAGGTAGAACACCCCTGAGTTCAATCCCCAGTACTGCAAAAAAAAAAAAAAAAACAAAAACCCAAACAAACAAAAAACAAAACACATGAGTAAATGAATTTTAGGTGATTATATAATCATATGCTTTGAAGAAGAAAATGTAGGATAATGTCACTGGGCATGGGATACGGTAGTTAGGAGAGTTCTCTCTCCTCTCTCTCTCTCTGAAGATAGCATTTAAGCTGAGCTATACCCTCAGCTCTCTTAATTATTGAAAAAAGTATTTTGTGTGGCACTAGGGATTAAACCCAGGGATGTTCTACCTCTGAACTACCCCCTCAGTCTTATTTTATTTTTTGTTTTGAAATAGGGTCTCACTAAGTTGCAAAGGGTCTTGCTAAGTTGCTGAGGCTAGCCTCAAACTTGCAAATCTTTCCTTTCTTAGCCTCCCCAAGTACTGGGATTACAGGTATGTACCACCATGCCCGGCTGAGGGAAAGCATTTCAAGTAGGAAGACAGAAAAGTGCAAAGACCTTGGGATACAAACACGTTTGCCATATTTCAGAGACAAAATAAAGGTGCCTGATACATGCTTGTTTAGAATGTGTGTATACCGAGTATCTTATAACAGTGTTAATCTGCTTTCCATCACTATAACAATAACTGAGATAATCAACTTAAACAGGAAAGAAGATTTATTTGGGCTCAAAGTTTTAGAGGTTTCAATCCATGATCTGTTAGCCATGTTGCTTGGGCCCATGGCGGCACATCGTGGTGAGAATGCGTGGTGGAGCAAAACCATTCACCTGATGGCCAGGAAGTGAAAGAGAGGAAGAGACCGGGGTCCTGCAATTCCATGACCTAGAAGCCTCCTGCTAGGCTCCACCTCTTCAAGTTTCCATCAGCTCTCAATAGTGTCACACTGGAGCCGGGTGTGGTGGCGCACGCTTGTAATCCCAGCATTCGGGGGGCTGAGACCAGAGGATCCGAGTTCGCGGCCAGCCTCAGCTACCTAGTGAGGCACTCTGCAACTTAGTGAGACTCGGTTTCAAAATAAAGAATAAAAAATAGGGCTGGGGGTATAGCTCAGAGGTAGAATGCCCCTGAGTTCAATCTCCAGTACCGCCAAAAAAAAAAAAAATAGTGTCACATTGGGGTCCAAGCCTTTGCCACGTGGACTTTTGGGGGGACACTTATGATCCGAACTATAGCATTGACTGACACGACTGGGAACAAGACTTTGCAGAATTTGAACTATGGTATTAGCACATCATTAATTAAGTACTTTACTTATCAGTAATTAATTTAATGAGTATGAAGTACCCCCCAGGTGGTGAGCACTGTACCACAGGTGGAAGATGAGAAATGTAGCCCCGTGCCTGTCTTGAGCAGCCTCCAGCTGGTGGTGGAAACAGACACGGAGCTACACGGCTCTCTTGGACTTTCCAGTGAGCTTCAGCACTGGAGTGGAGCGTCTCGAGGGCTGGAGGAGCTTTCTGTTATTAGCAGAAGAAAGTATAACTACTCCAGAAGAGGGACGGAAATCATTTACATAAGAGGTGACCTTTGAGTTGAGCCTTTAAAGATGGAGAGGATTTAACAATATAAATTGTTCCTGGCAATACTGCAGACAAGATATTCTGCAAAATCCCCCAGCTACAAAACATCAAAACTGCTGAATAAAATAAAATAAATAGCCTTTGAAAACCAGGACTACAGAAGGTATCTGCCATGTGCAAGGTGAGGCTGGGATAGGATGCATAGAAGACAGGACACAGACACAGCCTTGGAGCTACTCAGGTGGGGAGAAGATGAGGCCCCATGTAAAGCCAAGATCTGGAAGGGCCATCCCCAAAAAGTGGAAGAAAAATCTCTGCCACTCAGCAAGGGCAAAGCATGGGAAGATGTAACTTGTTCTAGGTATTCGCGTAGGGAAAAAGGAAATAACAATGTCTCCAGAGAGAACTAGTGACTAGAGCTAGTCCATCTCTCACCAAGATTGAAATTTGACTACACGTGACTTGGTTGGCACCACAGGTCCCCAAAGACTTGCAAACGAGCAACACCACATACTTCAGGAAGATGAAGTCAAGTACAAGCTAAAATTAGGAAGACTGGTTAAGATGCAGGTATCAGGTTCACTCTTATGGCTTGTGCATTTTTCAATATGTAAATTATATCTCAGTAAAATTTATTTTTTGTGTGCTTAGTACTAGTGATTGAATCCAAAGGCATTCTAGCTTCAAACTACACCTCCTAGCCCCTTAAAATTTTTGTTGTTGTTGTTTTGAAACAGGGTCTCATTAGGTTGCTGAGAGCCTGACTAAGTTGAGGCTGTGTTCCTTCTGTCTCAGCCTCCCAAGTACTGGAATTATAGGCATGCACCACTATGCCCATAATATTTTGAAAAGAAAAATACCTTAAAATCATTAAAGGCATAATAATGACAGTTAAAAATCCTCAGGCCAGATTTTAGGTCAGAGCTCATAGCCAGAGAGATGAGCAGTACATCAGAGCAGGAAAGACTTGCCTTCCTTTCCTGGAACTGCCAGGAATGGTGGAAAGGATGGATTGAGGCTGCTTTGGGGAGTGGAGGAGGAAAAACAGAAAGGAAAAGCCAAAGAAGCTGTCCTGGTGAGCTTGTTCAATGGATACATATAGTCTCAATATAAATAATGCCATGCAATTTGTATTCAGAATATATTTAACCTGAGTGTGCCAGAATTTCTCAAACCTTGATGTGGTCCTTCCTGACAGTGCCCTTTGGCACCCAGCAAAAACAACAAAACAACAAAAACTCTGGAGGGAGGTCTAGCCTCAGAGAACCACTGCCTTATTCTTCTAGAGTAATGCCCTGCAAATAGCAAAATGATGAAGCAAGCCAGTAAACAAAATGTGTACCTGATTGAGAGTAGGTAACTAGAATGGTCTGTCACAAACTTTAAACAACTATGCTTGCCAAACTTCAAGAACTAAAGAATTCAACTTCAAAATATCTTTGGAGCCAGGCATGGTGGCACATGCTTATAATTCCAGTACTTGGGAGGCTGAGACAGGAGGATCACAGGTTCATGGTCAGCCTCCTCACTTAATGAGGCCTTCTGCAATTTAGTGAAACTCTGCTTCAAAATAAAGAATAAAATAGGCATGGGGGTATAGCTCAGAGGTAGAATGCCCCTGGGTTCAAACCCCAGTAACACACACACACACACACACACACACACACACACACACACACACACACAATCTTCAGGGACAAGGAATTGTGAAATGACAACAATTCTGAGAAAGAAACAAGGAGGATTTACAGAAATGAAAACTGCACAAAATTAAAATAAAAGACAAGGAAAATGATTGCTAAAGTTTTATACCCAGCTATAATACATTATTATGTTGGGATTAGGATAAAGAGATTTTTTCAAAGGCAAGGTTTCAAAAAATTTACTTCCTGTGTGCCATTTCTGATGAAGCTACTGTAGTATGTGGTCCACCAAAAGCAAATAGAATATATAGAAAGTAGAAACAAGAGGTTAACATAGGAAAGAGGCAAAAAACATTACCAAAAGGATGTCATCCTGTTGAAAGAAGGTACCAGGATGACAATTGTATAACAGATATAGAGAACACCTGTGTATATTGAATCAGTATGACAAAATATAACACACTGAAGCTGTTATCACAAAACCATTCGGCTCTCATTTTTTTTAAACCTGCCTTTGTGTGTGTGTGTGTGTGTGTGAGGCGGGGGGAGGGTGGTACTGGGGATTGAACCCAGGAGTGTTCTACTTCTGAGCTATATCCCCAGCACTTAAATTTGTGTGTGTGTGTGTGTGTGTGTGTGTGTGTGTGTGTGTGTGTTTTGAAATGGGGTCTTGCTAGGTTTCTGAAAGTCTTGCTAAGTTGTTGAAGCTCGATTTGTCTCGGCTTCCCAAGTATTGGGATTATAGTTTTGCGTCATGAAGCTCAGCTTGCCTGACCATATTTTTACATGTACTTGACTCTTCTTGGACATTACTGTCAAAGTTCCTTTTCCCCCTCCATGTCTTATTGCTTGTATCAACTACACAATTCATTCATCTTAACCTGGGAACTAAAAGTAAGTCATGCATTTCAGCAAGAAACACAAACTGGGTGTGGTGGCACATGCCTGTAATCCTAGCTACTTGGGAGGCTGAAGCAGGAGGATCACAAGTTCAAGGCAACTCTGGGAAATTCAGCAAGACCCTGCCTCAAAATAAAATTTTAAAATGGGCAGGAATGTAGCTCAGTGGTAGAGCCTTTGGGTTCAATTCCTTGTACCACCAAAAATTAAAAAAAGAAAACAAAAAAGCAGAAAATACATGATACCTTTGGTTTAGTATTTTTATGACAATCTGTATGTACCACCCTGTCTCCCTGCCAGATTCCCTAATTATGCTCAGCTGTTACTCAAAAATCGATCAAATGCCTAACATCAGACCCAGTGAAACTCTCTCTCTCTCTCTCTCTTTCTCTCTCTCTCTCTCTCTCTCTCTCTCTCTCTCTCTCTCTCTCTCTCTCTCTCACACACACACACACACACACACACGTAATAGAGCCCCATAATGGGATACATAATGATTAAAACCCTACTTATGGCCGGGCGTGGTGACGCACGCTTGTAATCCCAGCATTCGGGAGGCTGAGACCGGAGGATCCGGGTTCTCGGCCAGCCTCAGCTATCTAGTGAGGCACTCCGCAACTTAGTGAGACCCGGTTTCAAAATAAAGAATAAAAAATAGGGATGGGGGTGTAGCTCGGAGGTAGAACGCCCCTGAGTTCAATCCCTAGTACCGCAAAAAAAA
>PVLC010033057.1:0-17756 GCA_004027655.1 Graphiurus murinus | reverse complement strand
GGTACTGGGGATTGAACTCAGGGGCATTCTACCTCCGAGCTACACCCCCAGCCCTATTTTTTATTCTTTATTTTGAAACTGAGTCTCACTAAGTTGTGGAGTGCCTCACTAGGTAGCTGAGGCTGGCCGCCAACCCGGATCCTCCGGTCTCAGGCTCCCTTTTTTTAATAATGTCAGAAGCAACATGGCAAAGCATCCAGCCCTCTGGTTTTTGTAGCTCAGAGGAGAGGGCCTACCTGAGAGCACCTAGTAGATTAGCCAAGGGGCCAGGTTACCCAGACACCCTCCCAAATAGCATTACTCATGTTCCTCACAATTCTGGACCTCTGTGGTGGAAAGTGGACAGTGAGTGTTGGGAAACAAAACCAGCCCACTTCCACAGAAGGAGCGAGTATTTCTCTCTCCATAGACTGCAGGCTTGGTTAGTCGGGGAAGGGACACCAGGCCATAACTCCTCCACCACTGGGGTTGAGGACCTCGATGCTGTGGGGTGGGGTATAAAGAACCTTCCACAAGCTAGGCGTGGTGGCGGACATCTGTGATCTCAGTAACTCGGGAGACTGAGGCAGCAGGATCACAAACTTGAGGCCGTCCTGGACAACTTAAACCCTGTCTCAAAAAGGGATGTAAGTCAGTGGTAAAGTGCTTGCATAGCATGCACAGGGCCCTCGGTTCATTCCCCCCGTATGGGGACTAGAGAACCTTCTGCAGTAAAGAGATGCTCAGCTTCTGAAAGTTTCCTTACGTCTCTTCCTAGGCCTTCTGGTTGCCAACCATTGATGACTGACCCTGATGCTGCTCAGCTGCTTCTGTACAGTGTGGGCGGCCAGAGGACAAACTCAGAGGGGACCGAGCTAACGGTGGGATTGGATCATTTGACTGGGCTGGACGACATCCTTTCACGTGGCCTTCCCATGGATGTGCTGTACAGCTGCTCAAAAGAAAAAAGTTATTTTGCTGACCTTCTTCAAAAGGACTCTTGGTGCCACCAACTCAGTTGGGACTTAACTTTCCAGCTGTCATTGCACCAAGTTCCTCCAGAGGAGAGACCATACTAATAATTGGGTTATGGTGGGGCTCTAAGGCACCTTCAGTTTTGAATGTACTTGCTGCTGAGGAGCCAGTGAAGTTGTCGATTCTGCACATCCCTCCTCCCACCCCCATGAGTGCATGGGAAGCCACAGTTCTGGTCTTGAGACGCTAGGGCAGCTCAGTGTCCCTCACCCTCACCCTGCATGTCTTGTTCCTGGGTCTCCCTGTGTAATTGTGGCATATTCCACAATCATCATGTTTCTTAGGTGCCAAACATTTACAGAAATAAGTCTTCATTTACCTTAGGTTCAGAGAAAGGGACAGATAGAGAAGGGCCTTGCTGGTCAGGAAGCTGTGCAGTTGTGCTGTGAGGGCGGTGCTCTGGGCAGGCCTAGGGCTCTGGTGTTGGGGAGGAACAGCCCAAGAGCCTGCGAGGGAGGGAGGGAAGAGGGAGGAGGTGAGTTCTTAGGGCCTGAAGGCTTCGCAGCGGCCACCGGGTGCATTCCCCTGTCATCAGGACAAGCCCACAGTCCTTCTGGGTGCCTACCAAGCTTAGTTTGTACAAAAGCGAGGTAGGCGGCTCATTTTTTGTACCTGAGACATACCATGCTTCCCGTGGGCCAGTATTGTGAGGTGAGTCTGCGTTGTTTACACTGATGCCTGCCTTCCTTGCCGCCCGCCCCATGCAGGTTGTGTATATAGTGCCCAGGCGATGCCCCTTCTCCCCGGCTCCCACTGGAGCTGGCTCTAGGCCTGTGTTATATGTCCCAGTTCGCCCTTTTATATATGATCTTTGATTTCTGTATTTTAGCACAGTGTGTGCACCGTCATTTAAATATATTTGTGTATACATATATGCATATATGTGTGTGTACGTGTCTGTATCTTTAAGTAGATCGACTTAAAGATACAGACACGCACACACACACACATAAACATATATATATATATATATAAATAGTCTAGTTTCTCAGAGTGGAGCTGAAGGAGGTGGAGTGCTGCAGCCTGGGAAAAAGACTGCATCCTCGCTAACAGTGTTTGCCTCAAGTGTCAGTCTTCCCTGTTACCATTTCCCTTCAGGAGCCTGAATAAAGCAAAGCGTTTGTGTTCGCCGTTTCCATGGCAGCTAAGTGAGGGCCTTCACCTGTTCTTCACCTGTATTTTGGGGTCCTCTCAGCAGTATTGGTATCCTTTTTGCCTGGTGATGCTCTCTCTGCACATATATATGTGTGACTGTCACTTTGGCATGGCTTCTCTGCCTGGCTTGCAGCATTTGGGGACAGGATGCTGGAACCAGAGCAGTTTAGTTTGTCTGAGGCTTCTTTGCCAATTACAGATCACTCCCATTGACCTGGCATGTCTGCTTTCCTGCTCTTTCTCTTGCTTTCTCTTGGGAGAGGAAGGGGTGCTATCTAGGTGTAAGTTGAGGTGAGCTACAGCCAGCCCATGGCCCGCCCTGCCCTCCCCCTGCACGTCCCTCTTGAAGCAGCAGCGAGTGGCATATTTCACCAAGTTCCCAGTCAAACGTTTATGCAGAAGACACTCATGTAGATCCAGAAACTTGCCTACAGGTAGTCAAGGGGGCCAATCAAGCCATGGCGGCTTCTGGTCAGCAGCAGGCAACAACTATGAATTGCTAGCACTGTGTGTGTGTGGGGGGGGGTGGTAACTGGGGATTGAACTCCCAGCCCTGTTGTATTTTTGTTTTGAAACAATGTCTTGCTAAGTTGCTGAGGCTAGCCATAAACCTGCCATCACACCGGGCCTTTTTTTTTTTTTTTTTAAAGCAATGACTTTTTGACTTATTACACAAATTGAAAGATTGAGGTGTACATCTGTCCCGGAAGTAGACTGGAACCTGCAGCTGCAGACATGCCACCCACTGTGTAGCTCTCCCTCCCCAGAGCGGAGGGGCTTTTAGAAACTAAAGGAGCCGAGCTGTCTACTGCCCACCCCTGGTTTTTCAGGATAGAAAATTCACATTAGGAGTGACTGTTGAGAGAGAGTGCTTGGAACTGTGGGTCAACAAGGAAAGCTACAAAACTTGGTGTAACTGAAGAATAACATGCCTAGCGCAGGGACATGATTTGTAGGAGCTTCCTTGTGTCCAAAGCAGAGGCACCATGTCCTTGAAACACAGCACCTCACTGCCTCTAGTTTTGGGTCCTGTGGCAGCAGAGCTGGCTTCTGAGTTGGGGAGGGGAGAGGAAAGACGGAGCTGGAAGTGACCTAGGGTATTGGTGTGGTGGGGACTGGAGAGACGGGAGGAGACCGCAGGACCTGTGGGGCGCATTGTTGGGGCCAGAGGTGCTTGAGCCCTCCTCAGTGGGAACAGCCACTCCCCTCTGACTTCAGAGGCACTGCCAAAGCCTCTACTCGGTTTGCGACAGCAACACTGCACTGCTCAAACACCAGCCAGTAGGGTATCTTACACCAGCTAGTAGGGTATCTTTTTTTTTAATTACTACCTGTTGCTGTCATAATCATTGCTTACTAAGGATAATTTGGAAGTTTTTAAGAAGAATCAGTTTGCCACCCAAATGCTACCACTGTTAATCTTTTGGTGTTAAATGTTCCTCTAGCCATTTCTGTGCATAGATTTTTGGTGTGTTTACATAGTTGTTATTCTGTATATACAATTTTGTGTCTTTTTTGTACTTAACATATAAACATTTTTCCATGTTACCAGTCTTAAACAGAATTTTATGGCTGTAGCCTCTTCCATTGAGTTTCTGTAGCATGGTTTGCCACCTTCCCAGAGGGAGGGAGGGAGGGGTGGGCTGTCTACTGTTCTCCCGGCTCACGCGGGCTCTTTGCAATGCTCAGTGAGTGACTGTTGGACTTACTGCTAAATAAGGTCTGGGGCTGGTAAGAACCCCCAGATCCATCTCTGACCCAGGCTCCAATAAACAGCTTTTCCCGGTCACCAGAAGGAGTGACCAGGAAAGGCAAGCCCCACTGGCCTGGCGCTTCCTTCTGTTGGCCTTGCACTCCCAGCCCTCCTCCGCTCTGGATCAGGTGGGCAGCTTTGGAGCACACTACTTCCTGCCCCGTGGGCCCGGCTTCTGGAGGCAAGGCTAGGATAGGAGGCCTCTGAGGCTCTTGCAGAAGGCCCAGCCAGGGCTTGGTACCCGTCCCTGGATGGTGAGTTGGTAATCCTGGAGCCTGCTGCCAGAGCAGGTGAAAACCTTGGGCCTGCCACTTCAGAGGCTGGCTTAGGACTCTGAGAGGGAACCTCCTGGCGTGAGTGTGGTTGGCCAAGCATAAGGCTCCCCTGGCAGAGTACCCGAGGAGGGAGAGCCCTGGGGGCCTTGTGGGGGTCCCCTGCCGCCTTTAGCTCTGTGGGTCAGCACAGCCACCCTTGCTGTGGCTGCTCTGGCTGGCTTGCAGTCGAGATACCTGCTGCAGCCACGTCCTGGGCTTCCACCTGGCATGAACAGCAGGAGTGGGCAGTGGGCTTGGGAAGCGAGGCCAGCAGGCCGTGAGGTGCGAGAGCCGGCTCAGCAGTTGTGGGTAAGAGGCAGGGCAGGACGCTGCCCACCCTGCCCACCCTGCCCAGGCAGGGGGAGGGCTGTGCTGAGGAAGCTGGTAGATGGGACATCTCTCCAGCAAGCACCCCTGCCTCTTCAAGGACCAGGCATTCGGCCTGGCTGGGGCCAGTTTAGGCCTGGAACTCCTGGACTGAAATACAGCTGTGTGAAGAATGGGACATTCCTGAAGTTGTAAGTTCTCCTGTCTTCCCCAAACAGCGTACAGAAAATGAAATCTAAAATGAGTTAATGGAGTCGGGCATGGTGTCACATGCTTGTAATCCCAGTACTTGGGAGGCTGAGACAGGAGGATTGCAGGTTCACGGCCAGCCTCAGCTACTCAGTGAGACCCTGTTTCAAAGTAAAGTATAAAAAATAGGGCCAGGGGTGTAGTTTGGAGGTAGAATGCCCCTGGGTTCCATCCCCAGTACTGCAAGAATAAAGTGAGCTAATGGACCGCAAAGGGGCTATGAGCCTCAGATACGAGCTCTGAGTTTTGCCATGAGCTGCTGGGTCTTCCTGGCTGTGATCTAGGGCTGTGCACAGCCTGGGAAAGTGAATCAGGAAGTCTGCCTTGCAATTCAACAAGTGCTTCTGAGCACCTGGCCGTGGAACACTTAGGTGACCACACAGTCCTGTGGGGAAGATGGAAACCCAAGCTTTTGGGCTTTAACTTGTTTCAGCTAAATCTAGCTTTATAGAAATTTGCATTTAAAAGCAAGTGAAGCTGGGTGTGGTGTCACCTGTGATCCCAATACTTGGGTGGCTGAAACTGAGACCACTCAGCAACTTAAGGCCCTGCTTCAAAGTAAAAAATGAAATAGGGCTGGGGGCGTACAGCTCAGAGCCAGACTGCCCCTGGGTTCCATCCCCAGTACCACACACACAGCAAGTGAAAAGGTGGCGAGGCGCCGCCAGGCCAGAGCTCACAGGTGCTGGTGAAGCCTCATTCAAGTTGAAGTGAGAGGCGGCTGCAGGGAACAGTGCTAAGGTATGCAAGCTTGCGAGGTGGCACTAAAACCAATCCCCTGGGTGTTCTTAATCCGAGCTGTCCACACGTGCACAGTTCACAAGGACTCTTCTGTATACAAACATTTAATAACAGGTGACAGGAACAACCAAGCAAAGGCGTTGGGGTGAGACTAGGGCGGGGTGGGGGCTGCCGGTTAAAAGGCCAGGCCAGAGGAGTGACTCCCCGCCCGGCCAACTGGGAGCTGCTCCTGGCCCTTTTTGTTGGCCCCCACTTGAGCCCCAGGGCCTGTGCCCTCCGGTAGCAGGGAGCAGGGCAAGGCCTGAGCTGGTTTCTCCTCCAGAACTCAATTCGGGTGTCCAGCAGATGGGAGGCTGCCCAAGGTTTTCTACCAGGTGCCCTGCAGGGACTTAAGGGGCTGCCGAGTGGATGCTGACACGAAAGGAGACCTGGATCCAAACATGCCGCTGCTCCTGCCATCTTTGGCTAATACCCTTAACCTGGGTCTGTGCAGTGTGTGTGTGTGTTACTGGGGATGGGACCCAGGGCATTCTCCCTTTGAGCTGCACTCCCACTGTTTTATTTTGAAACGGCCTCACTAAGTTGCTGAGGTTGTCCTCGAACCTGCAGTCTATCTCAGCCTCCTAAGTACTGGAATTACAGGTGTGTGCCACCATACCCGGCCTGGGTATCCCTTTCTGAAAAGAACACTTGGGTCCTTGCAGATCCTGTCTGAGGAGCCCCACGATGGCTTCCTAAACTGTAAAGTGCCTCTATCATAGGGCCGTCGTCATTGCAGAAGGCAGGACCTGGTGGGCCGGGCTCAGCACAGCGGCCCCTGTGACTGCTTGGGAGAACTGCTCTCCTCGAGCAAGAGCACCGGGCCGGGGCCGGGACCCTCGGGGCCTGCTCGACACAGTGGAGGGATGTCCGGCTGTACCAGCCCTGGAGTGATCCTGGACATTAAGGAGAATCCTCAGGAACCACTGTCCTTTTGGCTCTGGCTGAGCAAGGGAATCACGAACACGGAGACGTCATCGTAGGACACCTGCCCTTCCCCTGGGAGGCCGTCGTCCTTCCCCTGTGTGCTGTGTATCAGCATTTGGGCCAACTCTGAGAACCTGTGAAGACCATCCTGCAGATGTACGTTGGGAGCAAAGGAACCAGGCTGGCCCTCCAGAACTACCTGCACAGGGCTGAACTCAGAGGACACCCCCAAAACAGGCCAGCCGTGGGCTGAGCAAGCAACGCGCCTGGCAGGGCCACAAGCTGGACCAGAAATTTCTTTCAGACCCACAATCACCCCCGGCCCTCATCCTGCCCTGACCTAGACTCAGCGTCAGTGCTGCCCTCGCAGCTGTGACCACATAGTGTTGCTGCTGGCACCAAGCCACGCCCAGGCAGGTCCCTGGCATCCCGGGTACCTGTGGGGATCCTCTCGGTTCCCCAGAAGGAAGCTCCGCACCAGCTGTGCCACGTGCTCGTTGGACAGGACGTCCCAGAGCCCATCAGTTGCCATGACAACCACATCCTCTTCCTGCAGCCCCAGCTGGTCCATGTCCAGCACAGTTACCTGCAGGTGAAGCCTGAGGGTCCTTCAGTGTTCCTCCCCAGCTCCCACCAGGTCCCCTATCTGCCGGGGGGGGGGGGGGGGCAGGAAGCTGGGCTGGCCTATACTGCGTGCTCACCTGGGGGACCGAGAGCAAGAAGGGCTTGAGCTGGATGTCTGTGTCCAGGACTCTGAGCTGATGGTCTCCCAGGCCGCGGGAGACGGCCAGTGTTCCCAGTAGCCGAGCCTGCGGAGAAAGGAGGTGTGGGGGGCGAATGGCCCCAGCAAATGTCCAGGGGCCACACGTTGGCCGCTGAGCACACTGGAAGCGCTGGGCCCTGACGGCCGCCACCAGGGACCACTGTGGTGAAGAGGGATTCTTGAAGGGGGCCGGCACTGACCTGCCTGCCCTGTCCGTGGATCAGCGGGTACTTGAGATCCGACTTCTCCACACGTTTGTAGCTCCTGCCAGGAGCAGACGGAGCATCAGCCCGGCCCTCGGCGCCCGCCCCAGGCCCGCAGGGAGGGCAGCCCAGGCCCCTGTCTGCTCGCTCACCAGCCACTCATGTGGTGGTCCCGGAACAAGACCTTCTGCCCCAGGTCGTCCACCTTCAGCCGCCGAGGGAACTCCAGTCGCGTGAACTCACCGGCCAGAAGCTCAGGGTAGGCGAAGGCCTGGGGCGAGGGCCGCACTCGGGTCACTGTCCAATGGCCCCTCCCGGCCCTGTACCCCCACAGGAGTGGGGACCCACAGCCCACCCCCAGTGAGGGGACCTACCAGCTGCTGGATTCGCTGCCGTTCTGTCTCTGGGGTGAACTCGGAGCTCAGCGGTCGAATCTCGTCTCTTCGTACCAAGATGGCCCTGGGCGGGGTTGAGGGGCGGGTGAGGTCTATGAGGTGACCTCCTCCCTCGCCCATGGCTACCCTCTGCTAGCCAGCCCGTCCTCCGGCCACCAGGAGCCAGCACCAGCCATACCAATCCCTTGTCCAAAGCCCTTCATGGCTGCCTAGCACCTGCAGGGTAAAGGTCAGCCCTTCAGATGGCAACGGAGGTCCCTGCCATCCCTGGCCTGCACTGCCCGCCCAAACACCCGCCGTATGCTACGTAAAAATACGACCAGTCCATTCTCCCCATGTGCGTGCGTGTGTGTGTGTGTGTGTGTGTGCGTGCGCGCGCGCGCGCGCTGCAGGGGCATTCCACCTCTGAGCTACATCCCCAGCCCTATTTTTTATTCTTTATTTTGTTTTGTTTTGTTTTTGTTGTTGTTTGGCAGTACTGGGAATTGAACTCGGGGGCATTCTACCTCCGGGCTATACCCCTAACTGTATTTTTTTTTTTTTTTTGGGGTTTTTTTTTTGGCGGTACTGGGGATTGAACTCAGGGGCATTCTACCTCCGAGCTACACCCCCAGCCCTATTTTTTATTCTTTATTTTGAAACCGAGTCTCACTAACTTGCGGAGTGCCTCACTAGGTAGCTGAGGCTGGCCGCGAACCCGGATCCTCCGGTCTCAGCCTCCCGAATGCTGGGATTACAAGCGTGTGCCACCACGCCCGGCTCCCTAACTGTATTTTTTATTCTTTATTTTGCAACAGGGTCTCACTAACTTGTGCAGGGCCTCACTAAGTAGTTGAGGCTGGCTGTAAACCTGCGATCCTCCTTCCTATCTCAGCCTCCCAAGTACTGGGATTACAAGTGTGCACTCTTTTTTTTTTTTCGGTACTGGGGATTGAACTCAGGGGCATTCTGCCTTCGAGCTATACCCCAGCCCTATTTTTTATTCTTTATTTTGAAACCGGGTCTCACTAAGTTGCAGAGTGCCTCACTAGGTAGCTGAGGCTGGCCGCGAACCCAGATCCTCCGGTCTCAGCCTCCCAAATGCTGGGATTACAGGTGTGCGCCACCACGCCCGGCTTCTTTTTCTTTATTTTGAAACAGTCTCACTAAGTTGTGGAAGGCCTCACTAGCTGAGACTGGCTTGAATCTGCAATCCTCCTGTCTCAGCTTCTCAAGTACCAGGATTACAAGTGTGTGCCACCACACCAACCTAATCCTCCCACTGGTAACCCTGCACTTCGGCCCCATCCCACCCTCCCCCCCACCCCCACCCCCGTGCTCCCCCACCCTCCCTCCAGGAGCTCACTCACCTGCTGTCCCCGGCATTGGCCACGTAGAGCTTTCCCTGCAGGAACACAGCCACCAGCGCTGTGCAGCCGCCCGCCTGGCCTGAGGCCTCCAGCTCCCGCCCAATCACCTCGTCCTGCAGCACACCAAGGCCATCTTAGTTGGCAATTGTACTTTCCGTACCAGCAGCAGGCCTGGGGCAGCCCCAAGTCCAGCAATGACTCCTGAATCCCTGTCATTCGAAGCTACCGATAGAGAAGTGCTACTTGAAACAGAGGAAGAGAAACCAAACAGTGCACCCAGGAGCGCCGCACATGTGTGCCACAAGACTCTACGGTAAAAGCACCAGGCTGGCAGGCAGGGTCAGGGAAACAAGAGAACGGTCTTCAGACTACAAGCCACCAGCCCAACACCACCTTCCATCCAAGGACCTGGCGTGGCCCTGGGCCCAGGGATGCCGGCACCCACCTCAGGCCCCTGGGGCAAAACCTTCCATCCCCTGAAGGCCAGACTCACGCATTCCTGGAAGGCGTTCTCCAGGGCCCCAATGACCACGTCTTCTGCCCTGATGCCCTTCTCCTCCACAAACTGGGGGTCACTGGGGCAGACGCAGCGGCCGCTGAGGTGCATGGGGGGCTGAGCGGCCACCACACCTTCCACCACCGCCTCCAGCTGCCGGCGCAGGCAGGAGTGCAGGGTGTTCGCAGCCAGGATGGCGGCCACGGGACCACCGTGCCCGTCGAACAGGGCCCAGTAATGCCCGGTCAGGAACTGCAAAGAAGACCTCAGTGTCAGGCTCTGCTTGGCTTCCCCGGCTGTCCCCCGGCCTGCACCTCCTCCTCCTGGCCGCACTCACCTCTTCCGGGCCCAGGGTCAGCCACTCCTGATCCTCCTCAGCCCCAAACACACACCTCCGGATGCAGAGCTTCCCACAGGCAGCCTGGTCCTCGTTGAACTCAGATTTCTCTGCGTTGATGATCCTGAGGCCGGGGAATGGTCGGTGACCCTTCAGGAACGCATCTGTGTCCCCAGGGGCACAGAGACCCCAGCAGGGTCCCTGACACAGCTGCACAGCTAAGCGTCCTAACCCTTCAGTGCCTCTGTGGGTGGGGAGGTCCAAGCCAGGGCCAGCCAGGCTGCGACCCATCTGCTGACTTAGCTGGAGGTAGAGGGGACTGCTGGGGAGATGAGGCGGCCCTGCTCCCTTCCCTGTCCCCTGCCCCAGCTCAGCCAGACCCCTGTCCACCCACTACAGGCCACAACCAGGGAGAGAGGTGCTTCGGCTATTTCCAAATCCCAGAAGGCTGCAACTGCCGTCTCCCTGATTCATTTTTGGGGTGCAGGTCCAAATCCCAGAACACTGGAACTCTGCAGTCCCCTGCCCTCATCTTTGGAATCCCAGAAAGCTGGAACTCGACTCATCTTGGAAGCCTCTGGGGTGTGGGTCCGAGTTTTAGGAAGGGCGGAGCCCCAAAGGAAACGCTGGTGAGGACGGGGGCACCCGCGGGGGCTCGGGATCGCTGGGCTTGGCCTGCTCCTGGGTCAGCCGGGACGCGGTGGGCGCACTCACTCGGCGTAGCCTGCGTTCCAGGGCAGCGTGTGGCCCCGCGCCGGGCAGCGCACGGGCCGGGCGTCGGGGCGGCGGGCGGCCTCGGCGGCGCTGGGGCTGGAGCCGGGGCCGCGCAGGAAGCGGGGCCGCCGGTAGGGCACGGGGCTGGCGCGGGGCCGGGGCGGCAGGGCCGCGGGCAGCGGACCCCCGGGCAGGAAGCGGCGCCGGAACCAGCCGGCGGACATGGCGCGGAGGGCGGCGGGGCTGTTACAGACCCGGGGCTGGGCCGGACGCCGGGCCGGAGGAGGAAGCGATGGGGCGGGGCTGCGCGCGGGGACACCCCCAAACCCGCCCTGCGCCAGCCCCCCACTACAGGCAGGAAAGCAGGCCCAGCCCGGCGTGGGGGCGCAGGCTTGTAATCCCAGTACTTAGGAGGCTGAGACAGGAGGATCGCAGGCTGGAGGCCAGCCTTTGCATTTTAGCTAAACCGTGGGTCATTTAGCAAGACCTTGTCTCAAAATAAAAAATAAAATACGGGTTGGGGCTGTAGCTCAGAGGTAGAATGCACCTGGATTCAATTCCCATTATCCCCCTCCCCATCATATATATATATGATGTCACCGCAGGATTGCACGCTCACCCGCACTTGCACTGCGCCAGCCCTGGAGCGGAGGACGTCCCTCCTCTACCCAGGGGCACTGGAGGCCCTTTCAGAGCTGGGCACCGTCCTGCAGCCTCCTCCTGTGGGAGGGGACCTTATGCTAGGGAAGATGGGGACAGGATGTCCTTGGAGGAGTCACACTGACACACTGAGTAAGAGCGCGCTCCCCACCGGCGGCCTGGCAGCCTCCACCTCTAGACGGGCCTCGGCGGCCTCCCCCATCCCGAGAAAAGCTGCGGCCGACCCAGGGCCAGTCTCCTGAATTCTTGTCCCTCCTATGGCCATGTCCCTTCTGGACAGAGGATCTTCACTAATGTCAGTGGCCTGTGGACAATGGGATTTTGGGGGGAGGGGGTCCCAGGGATTGAACCCAGGGGGCGCTACCATTGAACCACACCCCCAGCCCTTTTTATTCTTTGAAATTTAAAATTATTATTTATTTTTTTAGCCCTGCGTGGTGGCTCACACTTGTAATCCCAGTACTTGGGAGGCTGAGACAGGGGGATCGCAGGTTCAAGGACAGCCTCAGAAATTTTTGAGGCCCTCCACAAGGTGAGACGCTGTTTCAAAATAAAGAATAAAATAAGGCTGAGGGTGTAGCTCGGAGGTAGAATGCCCCTGGATTCCATCCCCAGTACCAAAAAAAAAAAAAAAAAGAAGAAGAAGAAAGGAGGCGAGGTGAGTCCGGGGTCCTGTGAAAGTTCCAGCAGGTCAGACCTGGCGCTGACAGAGCTCCAGAGGACATGTTGCAGTCCCTTAACCCCTGCCAGCTGTTGCCCAGGGGCCAGGCAGCCGTGTCCTCTCACATCTGTATTCTTTTTTTTTTTTTTGGTGGTACTGGGGACTGAACCCAGAGGCATTCCACCTTCGAGCGACACCCCCAGCCTGATTTTATTTCTTATTTGGAAACAGGGTCTCGAGTCTCACTACTTGCTGAGGCTGTCCTCAAACCTGTGATCCTCCTGCCTCAGCCTCCCGAGTCCTGGGATCACCAGGCCTCACATCTGCATTCTAGCGGAGCAGCTTCTCCAGCCCACTCCCCACCCACCAGCTCTTCCCATTTCCTCATGGGGAGGGGAAGTGTGTGAGGCTGTTATGACGTGTGGCTGACTCAACCCGCTCCCCAGGTGATGGCAGCCTTCCTCTTTCCTCCTCCAGGAAGTCACCTCAGTCCCGAGGCCCCGCCCAGTGTCCTCCCCTCACGGCTCTTTCTGTTTTTTTTTTTCTTTTCTTTTTTTTTTTTTTTGTAGTACTGGGGACTGAACTCACAGGCATTCTACCTCCCAGCTCCACCCCCAGCCCTATTTTATTTTTTTGTGGTACTAGGGATAGAACCCAGGGGCATTCTACCTCCGAGCTCCACCTCCAGTCCTATTTTTTATTCTTTTTTGCATTACCGGGGATTGAACTCAGGGACATTCTACCTTCGAAGTACACCCCCAGCCCTATTTTTTTTTTTTATTCTTTATTTTGAAACAGGGTCTCACTAACTTTCGGAGTGCCTCACTAAGCAGCTGAGGCTGGCCTCGAACCCGGATCCTCTGATCTCAGCCTCCCAAATGCTGGGATTACAAGCGTGCGCCACCACACCCAGCTCTATTTTTTATTCTTTATTTTGAAACAGGGCCTCACTAAGTAGCTGAGGCTGGCCTCGAACCCGGATCCTCCTGTCTCAGCCTCCCAAATGCTGGGATTACAAGCATGCGCCACCATGCCCTGCTCAGGACGGCTCTTTCAAGAGTCCCACCTTGACCTCGGCTCCCAAGCCCAGGCCCGGCTCAGCAGGCCTCGCTCCCTCCAAGCAGCCGGCGCCGCTCCGCTGGGAGTCCCTCCAGGCCACAGAAGAAGGTTCTTGGGGTAGAGAGCTGTGTCCAACTGCGCCCCCATGACTGAGCGCCACAGTGGCCACGGCCTGGACCCCTGTGTGCAGGCCCACGCCGGCCCCTGTGCTGATGTAATGGAGGAGTCCCGGCAGATGGCCCTATCCGGCTGTCCAGCGGGCGGGGACAAAGCCACAGAGCGCTTCCCAAAGGACCTCAGAGACCAGTCATTGGGCAGAACTGGACCAGGAACCCAAACCAGGGCCGTCTATGGGGTCACCTCCTCACCCCCCGCAGTTGATGACTCGGAGGGAGGCTCAACTCTAAAATCAGAGTACTGGAGAGGCTGAGACAGGAGGATTGCAGGTTTGAGACCAGCCTTGGCTACTTAGTGAGGCCCTCTGCAACTTAGTGATACTATTTCCAAATAAAGAATAAAAAATAGGGCTGGGGATGTAGCTCGGGGATAGAATGTCCCTGGGTTCCATCCCCAGTTCCACAAATAAAATAAAATAAAGAGTAAAAATAGAAGCCAGGCATGGTGGTGCACACTTGTAATCCCAGTACTTGGGAGGCTGAGATAGGAGGATCACAGGTTCTCGGCCAGCCTCAGCTACTTAGTGAGACCCTCTGCAACTTAGTAAGACCCTGTTTCAAAATAAAGAATAAAAAAATCAGGCTCAGGGGTGTAGCTAGGAGGTAGACTACCTCTGGGTTCAATCCCTAGTTCCAGAAAAAAAAAAAAGATACTAATAATAATAATAAATAAATAAATAAAATGAAGCCAGGCACGGTGGCACACACCTGTAATCCCAGTGCTTAGGAGGCTGAGCCAGGAGGACTGCAGGTTCGAGGCCAGCTTCTGGACCTTAGGGGAAGCTCTCAGCAACTAAGTGAGACCTTGTTTCCAAATGAAAGAAAATAAAATAGGTAGGGCTGGGGGTGTAACTCAGAGGTAGAATGCTCCTGGGTTCATCCCCACTACTGCAAAATAAATAAACAGCCGGGCGTGGTGGTGCATGCTTGTAATCCCAGCAGGGTCGCTCACTAAATTGCTGAGGCTGGTCTCAAA
Source organism: Graphiurus murinus (assembly GCA_004027655.1). Classification (NCBI taxonomy): domain Eukaryota; kingdom Metazoa; phylum Chordata; class Mammalia; order Rodentia; family Gliridae; genus Graphiurus; species Graphiurus murinus. Next base: position 3,448 of record PVLC010033057.1, on the reverse strand, counting down.
CCTGCGATCTTCCAGTCTCAGCCTCTCAAATACTGGGATTACAGGTGTGCGCCATCACGCCTGCCTTCTACAGCCTTTGCTTTTGAGTAATACTTGGGCTCAGATTTCAGACTGATTTGTTTGTGGTCTTTGGGTACTGCTGTGCCTTTCTCTTTCTTTAGATTGGCCCATGGGTGCCCCTTTCTCTTTCCAGCAGGATCTGAAATTGCAAGTGAGATTGTTTTTTTTTTGTTTGTTTGTTTACTGGGGATTGAACCCAGGGGCATTCTACCTCTGAGCTACACCCTCAGCCCTATTTTTTATTCTTTATTTTGAAACAGAGTCTCACTAAGTTGCGGAGGGCCTCACAAGTTGCTGAGGCTGGCCGCGAACCCGGATCCTCCTGTCTCAGCCTCCCCAGTACTGGGATTCCAAGCTTGCAGGTGAAGTTCTTCAGGACAGCTTTGTCTTCATTCTTGGGCTGTGCGCTCCCAGGAGCCATGCAACCCCCAGTGATACCCTCTTCCCAGGCTCCTGCGAACCCCAGCTGCCCCCTCTGGCCAGAGGCTTCTCCCCAGCTACCTCAACAGCATGGGGTGGAGGTCACAGCGCGTGGCGGGGAGGGAAAAAGGGTTTTTTCTTACACTTTTTCACTCGCAATGAAAAGAGCTTTTATTAAATTCCCCATTTGTTCTTTAACAAGATTTATTTTAAATTTAATTTTTTTTAACTTCATATTTTTACATGACTCAGGATTCACAAGGTATAAAAGTTGCCCTTAGCAGCAATTCTTCCCCACAGCCCATTCCCTGGCTGTACAGTATTACTGATTTCTTTTTTTTTTTTTTTTTTTTTTTTTTTTTGCGGTACTGGGGATTGAACTCAGGGGCATTCTACCTCCGAGCTATACCCCCAGCCCTATTTTTTAGTCTTTATTTTGAAACCGAGTCTCACTGAGTTGCCGAGGGCCTCACTAGGTAGCTGAGGCTGGCCGCGAACCCGGATCCTCCGATCTCAGCCTCCCGAATGCTGGGATTACAAGCGTGTGCCACCACGCCCAGCAGGATTTTATTTTGGAGTAATGAAAATTATTTGAAACCAGAGGTGGTGGTTGCAAAATTATGTTCTGAACTGTTTATTGTTTTTCTGGTACTGAAGATTGAACCCCTGGGCATTCTATCTCCAAGCTACACTCCAGCCCTATTTATTTATTTGCTTATTTATTTTGTGGTGCTGAGGATTGAGCCCAGGGGCATTCTATTTCAGAGCTACACACCCAGCCCTATTTTATTTTTTTTTATTTTGAAACTGGGTCTCACTAAATTGCTGAGGCTGCCTTTGAACCTGCAATCCTTCTGTCTCAGCCTCCCAAGTACTGAGATTACAAGTGTGCACTATTGCACCTGGCTCTATACTGTTTATTTTATTTATTTATTTTTTTTTTTTTTTTTGCGGTACTAGGGATTGAACCCAGGGACATTCTACCTCCGAGCTACACCCCCAGCCCTATTTTTTATTCTTCATTCTTTATTTTGAAACAGGGTCTCACTAAGTTGCGGAGTGCCTCACTAGGTAGCTGGCCCTCAGGTCTCAGCCTCCCAAATGCTGGGATTACAAGCATGTGTCACCACGCCCAGCTTACTGTTTATTTTAAATTGCCTAATTTAATACTACCTTAAACTCACCCCAATTAAAAAAGGAAAGAATACACACTGGTAACTGTGTAGATGCTATCTACATAAAAGATTCATCAGCCGGGCGTGGTGGCGCACGCTTGTAATCCAGTACTTGGGAGTTACTTAGTGAGACCGTTTCAAAATAAAGAATAAAAAATAGGACTGGGGGTGTAGCTCAGAGGTAGAATGCCCCTGGGTTCAATTCCCAGTACCGCAAAAAAATAAAAATGAGAAAATAAAGTTTCATCAGTTTACTCTATCAGCCTTTTTTTGTGGTACCAGGGATTGAATCCAGGGGCAGTCTACCTCTAAACTACACCCCCAGTGCCTCCCCCCTTTTTCTTTTTTTGCCACTGGAGATGGAACCCAGGGGCATCCCACCTCTATGTTACATCCCCAGCCTTTTTTTAAAAATTTTATTTTGAAACAGAGTCCCACTAGGTTGCGGAGAGTCTTACTATATTGCCAAGGTTGGCCTCGAACCTGCGATCCTCCTATCTCAGCCTCCCAAGTACTGGGATTACAAGCATGTGTCACCACGCCCGGCTAGCGTCAGTCCATTTCCCCACACATTTTTTTTCTTTTTCTTTTTGTAGTGGTGGGGACTGAGCCCAGAGCCTTGTACATGCTGGGCAGGTACTCTACCACACATCCATATCCTTGACCCTTTTTTTTCATTTTAAGACAGAGTCTTGCTGAGTTGCCCACACTGGCAATCCTCCTGCCTTAGCCTCCTAAATAACTAGGATTACAGGTGTGCACTACCATACCTGGCTGCCATTTTTAATTAATTATTTAATTTATTTATTTATTGTGGTACTGGGGATGGAACACAGAGGCATTCTGCCTCTAAGCTATACTCTTTTTTTGTTTTGAAACAGGATCCTGCTAAGTTGTTGAGGGCCTCACTTAAGTTGCTCAACCTCCTCCTAAGTACTGCTATTAGAGGTGTGTGCCAACATGTGTGTGTGGTTGCAATTTTGCGTGTGTGTGGTACTGGGGATTGAACTCAGGGGCATTCTACCTTCGAGCTATACCCCCAGTACTTGAGAGGCTGAGACTGGAAGATCGAAGGTTTGAGGCCAGCCTCAGCAATTATTATTATTATTTTTTTTTGCGGTACTGGGGATTGAACTCAGGGGCATTCTACCTCTGAGCTACATCCCCAGCCCTATTTTTTTTATTCTTTATTTTGAAACCGAGTCTCACTAAGTTATGGAGTGCCTCACTAGGTAGCTGAGGCTGGCCGCGAACCCGGATCCTCCGGTCTCAGCCTGGAATTACAAGCGTGCGCCACCACGCCCGGCTTGGTTGCAATTTTTTTAATCAAAGTGGGTTTTTTTTGTTGTTATTGTTTTTTGTTGTTGTTTTTGTTTGTTTGTTTGTTTTTTACTGGGGATTGAACCCAGGGGTGTTCTACTTCTGAGTTACACTCCCAGTCCTATTTTATTTTTTATTCTGAAACAGGTTCTCACTAAGCTGCTGAGGGCCTTGCTAAGTTGCTGAGTCTGGCCTGGAACCTGCAATCCTCCTGTCTCAGCCTCTCAGGTACTAGGATTACAGTCATGCACCACCATGCCCAGCACCAGTCCTTTTCTTTTTTTTTTTTTTTTTTTTTTTTGCGGTACTGGGGATTGAACTCGGGGGCGTTCTACCTCCGAGCTATACCCCAGCCCTATTTTTTATTCTTTATTTTGAAACCGAGTCTCACTAAGTTGCGGAGGGCCTCACTAGTTAGCTGAGGCTGGCCGCGAACCCGGATCCTCCGGTCTCAGCCTCCCGAATGCTGGGAT
>PVLC010033056.1:0-17844 GCA_004027655.1 Graphiurus murinus | reverse complement strand
GGGTTTGAATCTGGAACCCAGGAGCTTTCTACCTCTGAGCTACCCCCCCAGACCTATTTTATTTTTTATTTTTAAACAGAATCTCGCTAAGTTGCTGAGGCTAACTTCGAATCTGCCATCCTCCTGTCTCAGCCTCCAAAGTACAGGGATTCCAGGTGTGTGCCATCACATCTGGCGAGAAGAGAGCATTCCAACACAACGTCTTTCCTCCATAGCAGTGTTGCCTAATAGAACTTTCTGAAATAGTGGAAGGATTCTATAACCTGCGCTATAGCCACAAGTTATATTTGGTTACTGAGCAGGTGAAACATGGCTAGTAAAACGGAGGGGATGAATTTTAATTTAATCTAATTGCAGTTTTAGCTTAATTGCCACGTGTCTCCCAGCTGCCGTACTGGGCAGCACATGATCGTGAATCCAGTTGATGGCTCAGGCTTCTTCATCAGTGGGCCCTGCTGTTTTGATAGCTTGGTGGTGACCTGCTGTGGCGATGAATAAAAAAAGAAGAAAAATAAGTCTCTAAGCTACTGCTAAACGAGTCCTAGGGCCTAGGTATGTACAGTCAACTCTTTATATGTCTTGCCACTAAAGCATGCTGTATTCAGCTGCCTTTTCCTGTATATTGCTGCTTTGCTAGTATTTTCTCCATCACGGTTGTTACCGAAGTTCCTTCGAATTCCAAGTTTCTCATCTAAGAGAAACAGAGTGGTCGAGGTAGAGGTGTGCCCTGGTGTTTGCTGTGGAATCTGCGTCTCTAAGGGCCTCGTGGTTTCCTTGACTTGTCTGAGCCCCTTGAGTTGGCTTAGAGTCTGCATCCCTTCTTTCTTTTGCATCTCTCTCACTTTTCAGCTCATTCCGTTCAGTTTCTACCGCACCACTCTATCGAGACTGTTTTTGTCCAGGAGAAATCGATTACTCAATGGACAATTCCAAGTCCTTCACCTGATACCATGAACCACTCCATGTTGGCGATCTGGTCCCCTGCGTCAGGAACCCTCCACTCTTCCCGGAGGTTCTTCTTTGCACTGCGTCCTGGCCTTCTTGGGCTTCTCTAGAAGTCAGTCATCTTCCTTTCATGGCTTCCAGACTTTTTTTGTTTTTACTTTTTAATCAGCATTCTTTCCTAGACCTTTCCTTTTCTCACTCCTCACTCACTGCATCGAGCTGACCAGTCTCACCCACTGCACTGCTCCCTCGGTTACCAACTTTGGAGGGTTATCGTCTGTTGATGCTGACCCTCGATCTCCTTCCCACAACTTGCTCCTGGATTTTGCTGTCTTCAGCTGCCGACTACCACTCCACTTCCTAACCTTCCATCTCTACTTGCGTACCCCAGAAAACCCTCACTCCAGTATTCCCAACTGAAACCTGTCATCACTTTTACGATTGCTCCTCTCTCCACGTTCCTACTCTCTGCTGATGGCGATTCCCAGTTGCTCAAAGCGGGGACCTGCTGGCACTCTGCCTCCGTGTTCCCCTAGCCGTATCTCCCTTTATCTTCACCTAGTCCATTGGATTCTGTCTCCACACTATTTTTTGAGCTTGTCTATTTCTTTGTGTGATCATCACCATTATTAAGTCAGTCCTCTCTTGCTAAGGTTGCTACAACAATCCCCCCGCCTCCTGGCATGTTCTTTCTTGTTCCTCCTGGGATTTCTTGTTACTTTTACAATAAAGTCTACACTCAGCAACATGATTTCCGAAGTTCCGTCTAATTTGTCTTCTGCTCGCCTCTTGGGCCTGTTCTATCACCCTAATTCTTTTCTACCCCATTTCCTAACTTTGTGCTCCAGCCAGTTTGGTCGCTTTGGGATCCTTAAGAATTCTTGCCTCAGCCCAGGACTATGATGTGCTTATTCAACTTATTTGAATCCCCCACTGCAGATAAACATTGATAGCCCAGTTATGAATATCCCTGACAGTTCATTGGCCCCAACAGTTATTGTACTAGATGACTTTTTTTTTCTTTTTAATTTTTTTTTATTAATTACTAGATGGCTTTTAAGGCCACTTACAAACCTACACCTCTGACTGTTCTGATTCTGCCACAATAGCTTGACTCTCCACAGCCTCCCCCCATGCTTCGTCTTCCTGTGTCCTGGCTCTGCTAATGTAAGGATTCTCTTGGGATGCGCTTGATTGTATTAAATTTTGTCTTTCAAATTTTCTGTAAACATCTCAGGTTGTGTCAGACCAAACTGTTTCTCATCTTGATCAGTCAGAGCAATGATGGTGGATAGGACTTAGGTAATGAATGACCCCACACCCCCTTGGCACACTCTTCTGTTATTTGTGTCCGTGACTGTGGATGCACAAAGGAGGGAAGGAGATATGCAAACAACTTTTGAGCAGAGGTAGCGTTGTGGCTTCTTTTTCTTTGAATGTCTCCTATATACTCTTTTTTTTTTCTCCCTCTCTCCCTCCCTCCCTCCCTTCCTTTCTTTCTTTCTTTTTTTTTTTTTTCAGAACTGGAGGTTGAACCCAGGCGCATTCTACCTCCGACGTACACCCTCACCCTAATTAATTAATTAGTTAATTAATTTACAGTACTAGGGATTGAACTTGGGCATTCTACTTCTGAGCCACACCCTCAGTCCTTTTTTTTAAAAAAAATTTTTATTTTGAAACAGGGTCTCATTAAGTTGCAGAGGGCCTCACTAAATTGCTGAGGCTGGCCGCAATCCTGGATCCTCCCGTCTCAGCCTCTCAAGCACTGGTATTACAAGTGTGTGCCAGCAAGCCCAGCTAGAGGGATGGATTTCACAGAAAACTAACAGCAAAAGACAGGGAAAGAAGAAAGAAGCTGAAATTTAGGAAATTAGACAGTGAAAAGCAAAAATACGCACGCAATATCTTGAGCAACCAAAGATAGTGTAATCTTTTACCACCTGCTCCCTGACTGTAGTGTTCGGTTTTTCAAGAGTTCCAGGGAAGGGAAACAGCTTCAACACATCAAAAGAGATTGTAAAAGACTGCTACTGTGATCAGCTGTTCTAAGGGTGGTGTGGATGTCTGTCTTGCTACTGAACCATCACACCCCAGCGCTTTAGGCTTTTGACTGATGGCTTCAATCTACCTCATCTTCCGCTTTGGACCATTCTAGTGTTTTCCAAAACAGTTACCATCAACTCTTCAACCAGACAGTTTAGTAAGGTTGACTTTTACTAGTCTTCCCAGAATAACCTACACGTGTTTCCTTATATCCTTAGATGGACTCATGGATCCACCAAAAGAACGCCTTCATCCCGTGGATAAAATGAACTAGTCCTTAAATGCAGAAGCTGTTGGGTTTGGTTGGCAGAGTCATATCTGGCTTTTAACTCTCTGTGCTCATGTATAAGATAGGGGCTACAATGGCGCCAACCTCGTTGGGCTTTTTATTCAATAGATATTTGTTGGCGTCAACCATATGCCGGGTCCTTTGTCGACTCTGGGTTATAGCAGTGAGCCGGACAGACACAAAGCTCACTCACAAGGAGCTTGCTGTCTGACGGAGGGAGATGGTCCACCACGCACAAAATTAAACTGTGGCATGTTTGAAGGTGAACAATGCCAGGGAGGAAAATAAAGCAGGTAAATGGGGTGGAAGTTCTGGAGAAAAGGATGGAGATGATTAGATGATTATAAATAGAGCGGTTCAAGGTAGGATCGAAAAGATTCCTGTGGGCAGAGACTGGAAGGGGTGGGGTGTTGGGGAGCAGGGGCATTATGGGGGAAGCACCTTTGGGGCAGCAGGCTGGCACTCAGGCTCTGAGGTGGGAATGTTCTGGATGGTCCAAAGTTGAGCGGGGTCGAGAGCACCTGGGACTCTCCAGTGCCTGAGGAAAGGGCGAGAGGAGAAGGGTCTGGGGCAGGGGTGGGCCTCGCTGAGCAGGACTTGAGGACCAGCGGAAGGACTTTGGCTTTTACCATCGAGGGTTTGGAGCAAGGTTTGGGAAGGATTCCTGGCTTCGGTGTCACGAGTAGATTCTGGGGGGACGGCTGCGGGAGTGAGCCCAGAGAGCTAATGATTGCAGTAATCTAGGGCAGAGGTGGCGGGGGCTGGGGCAGAGGTGGCCACAATGAAAGCGATAAAAGATGGTCAGGTTTTAAGTCCATTGTAAGAAGGTGGGGTCGGAGCCGGTGTGGTGGTGCCCGCTGGTGATCCCAGGACTTGGGAGGCCAAGACAGGAGGATGGCAGGTTCATGGCTAGCCTCAGCAACTTTGCGAGGCCCTCTAAAACTTAGTGAGACCCTGTTTCAAAAAAAAAAAAAATGAAATGGGGCTGGAAGGGTAGCTTGGAGAGAGAATGTCCTTGGATTAAATCCCTAGTACAAGAAAGAAAGAAAGAAGGAAGGAGAGAAAGAAAGAAAGAGGGAAGGAGGGAAGGAAGAAAGAAAGAAGAAGAAGAAGAAAGGAAGGGAGGGAAAAAGGGAGGGAGGGAGGAAGGAAAGGAAGAGGCATCAACTACACTTGCTGATGATTGGATATGGGGTGTAAAAGAAAGAAGACTCAAGGAGTTTGGCCTAAGCGCCTGGGAATATGGTATGGATTTGCCATTAATTAAGAAGAGGGACTCCGGTGGAACAGCTTGAGGGAGAACGTTACGGGTTCAGTTCTGCCATGTTAAGTCTGAGCTGGCCGATGGACACCCAGGTGGCGCTGTCAGGTTGTCAGGAAGATGGGAACTCAGCATCGGGACCATAGGTCCATGCTGGAGAGCCAATCAGAACTGTCGAAATAGAGCGGAACCCAAGGCAACCAGATCAGACGACATCACATTGAGTTTGGGCTATGAAGTCCTTCTGCCTAGTGTCACCTCTTGCTAGCTAAGTGGCTCTGGGAAAGCCATGGTGCGTCTCTGTAACTCAGAACCCCCCCCCCCCGCCCCCCGGCAAAACAAGAAGAGTGGTCACCACGCGTGGTTGTCGTGAGAGTGAAATCACGGATAGCCATTGAGCGCTTACAACATGGTATACACTCAATGGGCGGTAACTCGATTCTCCTTACAACTATTTTCACACCCATGAGACGTCACACGTGCACACCCACCGGCTCACAGGGTTATTAATGCAGTGAGGCAGCTCTTTCCGCGTTCAGTTATGATACTTTTGATTGATGGTGTTTAATTGCTACTAGAAGTCCCCCTGATTGGGTTTTGCTTCCTGAATTCAACTGGCCGGGGTTTTTGATAGCAGCTCTGTCTCCATTGCTGACTTGTTAAACAAAACAAAACAAAACCTGTGTTTCTTTTAGTATCTGTTACTTGTTCTGAAAACCATCTCTCCCGTGTGTCTTCAGCGCTGCTCTCCTTTGCTTTTCTCAGTGCCCAGCAGAGGAGCAGTCAGGTTCACAAGAAAACCACCATTGGAAATCAGGTAGGCACGTTGTAAGAGCATCAGCACCTGCATGCCCCAAAGAATCGGAACTAAATCGCTTGATTGACTATTTTTTTTTTACATGCAAATTAATCATGTGCATATTTTGCTTGAAATGCAGCCTTCTGTTTTTATTTATTTATTTATTTATTTATTTATTTATTTATTTATTTATTTTTGCTTGTAAAGTTTGGACAGCGAATTGCATTTCTTTTTGGCTCTTTTATGCAGTTAGCCATATTGATTTATTTGAAATAACGTTACTGCTGCTTGCTCTGCATTCCAAATGTGACTTCTCCTGTCCTCCTTTGGCTTGCTTGTATGACCCCTGACCTTAACGTGGGACCTGCCGGTCAGGTCAAGGTTCAAAGGTGCGCGTAGTTGCATGAGCTTCCTAGTTCACACGTTTGCACAGCGTGGTAACAGTGAAGGGACAGCTTTTCACAAAGAAGGCAGTTGTAGGACTTCTGCCACACCAAATTCCTGTTGGGAAACGAAGCCGCAAATTCCTAAGAAGATCCAATCTTTTGAGTTTTTGTGTTTGGGGGCTGACCAGCTGTCTCTGACTAACAGCGCTCTGCAGAGATTGTATTAACTCCCACAGTTTGCTGTTTCTTTTGTGTTTTATGTGATAATGAATATTTGCATTGTTATTTCTTTTCAAGTCAAAACAATGATGATTTTTTTTAGTTTTTTTTTTTAATTCAGAGGTGTGATTATTGAACAAATTGAGACCTCTGATCTAGATATATTTTTTTCCATTGTTTTGAAAGGAGAAGAGGTAATAACAGAATTTATTTTAAAAACTATTTTTTTTTTTTTGGACTAAAGCATATAATTGTTTGCTATTTCAGGGAACCAATCTTCCGCCTTCAAGGCAAATTGTACGAGCTAAGTTCTGTAAGCTTTACCGTTGCTTTTTTCATTTAGCTTCCCAAGGGCACAGTTTGTCTTTAACTTGATTAACTCCACTAGCGCTTGCTACTAATTTTTTTTTTTAAAACCTAGGTTGTCTTGTTCATAACACCCTATCACTGAAATAAAAATTCTCTTCAGAGGGTTCATCCCTTCACTGCTAATAACTTGCTGTGACCGAAAGGTATGAACTAGTAAACTCTACGGCGCTGTCTCCATAAACCCTTAACACCGTGGGCGCTTGGATATTTCTCTAATTTTAATGGGCCTTAAAATAATTAAATCATTAATGATCTTCACCTCTGTCCTTTCGTGCCATGTTGTTTTTTGAGGTGTAAGCCTCCCTCTTTCCCTGCTGTGATGATGTTTTGCAGTAAATGTAGACGATACTTCTAGAAGGTGGGTGAACATTCAACATCTGACCTTGCTGTGTGTGCGGACACGCCTCTCCCATTCCAATCATTTGTATTTATATAACAATAAAACAAAAAGCAAACTTCCACTGATTGATATTTTATATGGCTGGAGGGTTGACTCTTTTAAAACATGTAGTTTATCTTTATTTTATAGAATTATAAAGATGCTATCAAATGGTTAGCATGAAAATTTAGAAAAACAAACAAACAAAAAAACCAGGCTCCCATTTCTACCGTGGAGGGAGCGGACTTGTCTTTCCAACTATGCGAAAGTTGGGTGTGAGATTGGATCGTGGGTCAGTGACTTGCCCCGTGATGTTTGCGAAGACACACGCTTTGGACCTAGACATCCCTGGGCTTGGCTTCCGCTCTGCCACTTAGCTGTGAGGCTCTGGAGCAGTTGAGCCTCAGTTTGCTCAGTCCTGTGATGGGAAAAATAGAAAATATCTCTGTAGGGTGATTCTGAGAGTCAGAAATAATGTACCTGCTGAATTTTGCAGCCTGGACCAGATGCATGTCCTTGGAGCATCCAGGAGAAACAAACATTAAGTATAAGGCAACCATAAAAGTTAAAAAATGAGGGCAGTGACATACTTGGAAAAAAATGAGCGATGATGGCAGGGTATTCTGATGCCCACCATTCCTGGGTTGCGGCTGGGTGTGAGATAAAGGATTTACCTAGAAGTTTCCTCGTGGTCAGAAGTATCTCTCACTCTGAGGACATGCACATAGGAGGAGCAGTAGGGTACCTCCTCGAGGGGGTGCTGTGCCTCGGGTCCAGAAGGCAGCTTGGAGCGGCTCCCATGCGTGTGATTTCTGAATGCTGGAATCACAGGACTCAGTCGTGTGTTTGTGACTTTGCTTTTGCTGGCTACTTCAAAACCCATTCATTGTGGAAGTTTTACAACCTAAGATAACAGACTAGTGTGAGTGTTATAATAGGATGTAGATTCCTTATCCCACACCCCTTGGGGCCAGGCATGCCTTGAAGGTCAGGATTACTTGGACTTCAGAAAAAAAAAACAATACATTTCCTATGTCATATACTACTGGATATTCCTGTGGGGTTGAAGCAGCACCCTATAACCAAACACATCCTATTTCCACAGTGAAACAAATGAAAAGTCACACCACATTGACTGAATGAAAGATATGAATCCTCTTGTGTTGTATTGGGTCAGGTTTTGCTGCCAAATTTGTTAAAAAAAAAACAATAACTTTCAATATGCAACGAAGGGACTATGAATCTGAATATCTTATTTACTGGAATCAAATCCAATAACGTACATATAATACAGTCTTTTCTGGCGTCTTTTGTAGTTGTAACAGGACTGGTCATACTGACTTGGAGTTGTTTTCTTTACGAGTCTGAGTGTCTGATGTTGATTCAGGGCTGGAGAAAAACAGTTTCTTCTGTCACGAGGCGCAAAGCCAGGGGAGCTTGGAGCCTGGCCTTCCATCTGATGCTGGGAGACCCTGCAGAATCCCAGCCAGTGATTCATCCATTCTGCCCTCCTTTGAGGGCTCCTGGCTGTGAGAGACTTCTGCGTAGCATCTGTCCTGAAACGTTTCAGAAGGATTTAAGGAAAGCAAAACTCCTCTTCTGCATCTAAATCCCATTCATTTTCTGTCCGTCTAGAAGCATTAGTAATTCTGTTAGTTGGTGTTAATGAATGTGCGTACACACACACACACACACACACACACACACTTCACCTAAAGTTTGTGTGAAAATTTAAATCAAAGCTTCATTCATATCTCCACTCATGAAGTGTGTTCAAAACCCAAGCGTGCTGGAAGCTGTCGTGGGTGTTCAGAGCTGTCTGATCAACCAAATGATAAACAGATCATGGGCTCTGCCCATGGTGGGGGGCTCATGGCCCACTGGGGTGTTGGCGAGTAAGCGAATTGAGCTCTGTGCACCCTCTTTACCAACCCCAGCGCCTCCCGGTCCCTGGGGGCTCCCCGAAGCTTCGATTCTGGGGGGAAGCTGACCCTCCCATCCACTGACCTCCCTCCCCAGCGTCTGGCACTATTGCATTTTATTATTTGAAACAATCCTGTTTATTATTTTTCATTTTTTTTAAAGGAGGATCTCAGTTCCATGAAAGCTATTTTTTGAGCCGGACGTGGTGGCCAATGCTTATAATCCCAGTACTTCCGAGGCTGAGACGAGAGAATTGCAAGTTTGAGGCCAGCCTCAGCAACCCTCAGCAATTTAGACCCTGCTCCAAAATAAATAAATAAATAGGGATGGGGGTGTAGCTTAGAGGTAGAACACCTCTGGATCAATCCCTAGTAACACACACATACACACACACACAATCACACACAATTTTTGTGTTGCTGAGAACAATGGAATATCACTGTAAGGTTTTAAGCACAATACTCTCAACATTTTAGCTTCATTCTGCCCATGGAGTGAGAGAGGCTTTGAAGGGGAGATGAGACAGAAAAAGGAGAGACTAGTTAGGAAGCTGCAGTAGATGTGAGATTGTGGTGATCCGGGCTTGGGAATCTATGGGGTCAAGGAGATGCTGATGAATTTAGGATATATATATATATCTCCACACACACATATATATATCCTAATTTATATATACTTATTTATATATCCTAATATACATATATATAATTTTTAAAAATATGGTGGTACTGGGAATTGAAATCAAACCCAGAGGCATTTTACCTCCAAGCTACACCTCCAGCCCTATTTTATTTTTATTTTGAAACGGGGCCTTACTAGGTTGATGAGAGTCTCATTACTTGCTGAGACTGTCCTCCAGCTTTCTGGTTAGGAATCGGCAAGATGGTGGTGCTCACAGCAGAGAAAGGAGCATTAGTGGGGAGGTCCAGTTTGCATGTCAGAAAGAGTAGCTTTGTCGAGCGTTGAGTCACTGTGAAAGATTAGAGTAGAAATGTCTAGCATTTCAGTTGGGGGCAACGGGTGTTTATGGAACCTTGGACTTCGGAAGATGTGGGTAGCTAAAGAGAAAGGAGAGCCAGCCAGGTGTGGTGGCGCACGCTTGTAATCCCAGTACTTGGGAGGCTGAGACAGGAGGATCGCAGGTTCAAAGTCAACCTCAGCTACTTAGTGAGGTCTTCTGCAACTTAGTGAGATCCTGTCTCAAAATAAAGAATTAAAAAAAGGGCTGGGGGTGGAGCTAGGAGATAGAATGCCCCTGGGTTCAATCCCCAGTAACACACACACACACACACACACACACACACACACACACATACACACACACACACAAAACAATAAAGGATGATGGAGGAGGAACTGGGAGAGAATGAAGAACTGAACAGAAGACCAAGAGGCGATGAGAGAGGTAGAACTTGGAGGAGGAGAACAGAAGTTAAGCAGAGAGGACATCTCAAGAAGGGGCTGTCAGCAGTGTCAGATGTTTCTGGAAGCTCAGGAAACTCGGGGGTAGTTCCAGGTCGCTGGGCTGGGGAAGGTCCTGTGCAGGGTAGGGACCGTCAAAGGGTCGAGTGACAGCAACAGTCCTCTTATCCTTGGCAGTGGCTCTTCTTTCCGTACTTGGAAGGTGGCGTGAAGCCGAGAACACCAACAACTAAACCGATATCCAGAGCTGAGATTTTTCTAGGGAAGTGGCATTTAAGGCTGAGAGAAGATAAGTTAAAGTTTCAGAGAAGGCCTGGCATGCTGGCACATGCCTATAATTCCAGTACTTGGGAGGCTGAGACAGGAGGATCCCAGATTTGTGGCCAGCCTCAGCAACCTGGGGAGGCCCTCCACAACTTAGTGAGATCCTGTTTCAAATTAAAATAAAATAGGGCTGGGGGGGGTGTAATTCAGAGGCAGAATGCCCTTGAGTTCAATCCCTAGTCCCTCCTTCCCCCCAATTTTTTTTTTTTCAAGAGAGAGCAGGTGTGGTAAAGGACTCTGTAATCTAATAGGGATGGTTTTGATTGATGTATAAATCAGGATAGGCCAACCAAATAACACAATTTCAGAATCTGAGTAGCTTAGCATATAGTTGTTAATTCACCCTGCTATAACAATCCAAAGAAGGGAATTTGAGCAGGAGCGTCCGGCTCCACAGGGGTAATGGACTGGACTCTGGACTCTTTCCTTTCCTGCAGCAGGTAGGAAGGAGACAGGAGCCTGAGAGGGGGAGGTTTTTAAGGACAAGCCCCTAAGTGACACTTGTCACCGCCACTTATACTCCGTTGGTCAGAGCTCAGACGTTTGACTTCACCTAACCGCTTGGGAAACAGGAAAACGTAATCCGAGTTTGTGCTTACGAAAGAGAAAAGACCCAGGGTAATGCCGCCTGCAAGTTTAAAGCAATCGATAAGCCAGGGCATTGGAGGTTTTATTGCAATCAGAGAAGGTATGTGCAGGCTTGAGAGGGGGTGAGATGCGGGGTTGGAGTTAGTGAGTCAGATGAGACATGCTGATTGGCTTGGGCCAGTTACATGGGGGCAGGGCTGGCGCCTCTCCAGATACTTGGTCCAGAAGAGGGGAAGGTCTCCCTCTCCACATGAAAGTTGAAACTGTCCTTGAGAGCAGAGAGGACAGACGCTGACCATGCTAGGGACTTGTCTTCAGGACAATTGAATTTGGATAATAGGATTCTTCTGTAAGTTGCATCCTTAAAGGAGTATAAAATGGTTAACTTCTCATTGTTAAAGTCTTATGGTTAATTTATTGATTAAATGTAATGATTTTTTTTTTTTCAAATCTATCCTCTTTCTCCTTTCTCCCTGTTTCCTTTAAAAAAAAAAACAACAACATTGGGCTGGTCGCAGTGGTACACACCTGTAGTCCCAGTACTTGGGAGGCTGAGTCAGGAGGATCACAGGTTCATGGCCAGCCTCAGCAACTTGGCGAGTTCCTTCGCAACTCAGTGAGACCCTGTTTCCAAATAAAAAATAAAATAGGGCTAGGGATGTAAATGAGAGGTAGAATACCCCTGGATTCAATCCCTGGCACTACAAAAATAAAAAGTCAAAATTAGAGAGCAAACATTGACACTAATACTAGGTTGAGAAGGAGCAGAGTATAATGGTTTTTTCAGAGCCGGGGAAGTGGTTGTGTGCCCATGAACGAATGATTTAATCTTACCGCTCCTCCGTGTCTATTTTGTAACAGGACAAAAAGAATAGTAACTGCTTCATCGTGTTTTTGAAAGTACTAAATGAGATAATACTGGGGGGGGTATAATTACACCCAGGTGTGGTTTCAGGAGCTTTATGCCCATTAACTCACCAACTCCTGTGATAGGTACTCTTTTTATTTCAGCAACCCGGTGGTAGGTATCTTTATTATTTCAGGAAGGTGGAGAAACCACATAATGTGCCTCATTGCACAGATTGTAAATGGTAGCTCCAGAATTCAAATCCAGGGCATCTGACTATAGACCTTATAATCTCCCCGTTTAACCACTGCTTCTAATAGTTTGTACGTGGCATCAAGAATTTCCTAGGCTCCATCATGGCAAATCACGTCGTCTAAACTCATTTGCTGTTGTTTGTATTTATTTATGTTTTGCTTGAAATATTCTTACATTAATGTCACTAGATCCTAAAAAGAATGAACTTCAGGTTTGTATACGTTAATCTGATTAACAACACAAAGTTATCATAGCTATTCGACTTTGTTTCTCTTTTATCCCTTAATTTTATGCAAATATCAGTCTCAACTCCCTTTCCTTCCTCTTTCCGTCTCTCCCTCTTTTTTAAAATAGACTTTTACTGGTGCATTGCAATTATTCATTGTGATGAGGTTCGTAGCTGTAGAAACACACATGCACGCAGCACTTGGTGTGTCTCCCCGCCCCCCATCCCCACCCCGCTCCCTCCTCCTTCCTGGACATGGTATTGAGATTGGGGTTGATCATTTTGTATATGCTTATGGCTTTATTTGAAATTCCTCTCTTCTTTCTCCTCCCTCCCTTCCTTTCTCTCTCCCTTCTCCCACTCCCTGTCTCTCTCCTATTTTTCCTCTCTCGAACTACATAAAAATACTATTTAAAAAATTCCATTAAATATCTCCAAAGGGGCCAATCAATAGCTTATAAAATGCAATAACCATTTTTAAAATAAAAATAAAGGCACGGAGTCCCTGAAAACCACAGTCAGGGAAGTGCATAGCCTGTTCATTTGACCTGCATCTTTCAAATCATCTAGAGTTTTATTTGGAATAGCACTTAATGGATGCCACTTATATTTTCTTCTAGAAAATACGTGGATGTGTGTACTATATTTCTACTGCCAAGTTGCATCTTTTGACAATTCAGACTCTAAAAATCAGTGAGAAGAAAATTCCTGTGTGCTCAAAATTACCTTGAAAAGTTCCTTCTAGAATCTAGAAGGATCTAGCCCTTTACCCTGACTGTGTGTTTCTTGTGGGGCAGAGAGGCCGGGTCTGGTTTTACCTGGGGAAGAAGCCAACCGTTAAGTAATTGCTCCTCTTCCTTCTTTTTTTTTTTTTTTTTTGCGGTACTGGAGATTGAACTCAGGGGCATTCTACCTCCGAGTTATACCCCTAGCCCTATTTTTTATTCTTTATTTTGAAACCGAGTCTCACTAAGTTGCAGAGTGCCTCACTAGATAGCTGAGGCTGGCTGCTAACCCGAATCATCTGGCCTCAGCCTCCCAAATGCTGGGATTACAAGCGTGCGCCAGCACGCCCGGCTTGCTCCTCTTCCTTCTGTCCTACGCCTACAGCCTTCTTTCCTCCCTGTTTTGTCTTCTTTGACTCTTTCTTTCTTTTTGCTTCTAAGCAAATTGCATACTTATATAATGTCTATATGGCTTGAAAGTTCCCCAGAATTTTAATATTTCCCTTTTTCTTTTCTGCTTTTTTTTTTTTTTTTCAGTACTGGGGGTTGAACCAGGGGAATTCTACTTCTGAGCTATACCCCCAGACCTATTTTATATTTGACTTTGAAACAGGTTCTCACTAGATTGCTGAGAGCCTTCCTAAGTTGCTGAGGCTGGCCTCGAACCTGTGATCATCCTGTCTCAGCCTCCCAAGTACTGGGATGGCAAGTGTTTAACAACTCCATGAGAGAAGTTATTGTTTTTGTTAATGACTGCACCTTCAGACCAGAGTGTCCCCCTGCATTAAAAGGGAAGTGACATCTTAATATCTTCCTGTTTGTGACTATTGTCAGCTTATATGGATGCTGGGATTTCACCTGCTCCTTGATCCCGGTGGGCAGCCCTCCCTGTTTTAATTGCCTCTTTTTTAACTTCAACCCTACATCTCAGATAAGAAGCTTCCACTGTAACCCTACATGGCCATCTGAGTGGTGAGGGGCTCCCCGTGGGTTTCTCTCCCTCTGGGTGGGTGATTCCAGCTGGAACCCAAGGCCTCCCCGCTCCACCTGGCCCCGCCCCGCCCCCACCTTGCAGCCTGCTTTAAATTTCCATGCCGATTTACAAACTCCTCCTGTACAGGCAAGGTTAGTGGCTCCTGAAAATACCACCAGGTCAGGGCTCTCTAAAGACACAGTCGGTAGTGTGTTAACTCTGCAAAATAAATAAATAAACAAACACTGTACAGTTTAAAAGCAAATCTTACACAAAGCTCGCTCTGCGGCCCCAAGTGTGTTTCTTTCGTCAACTCCTGCAGTTGTACAACAGCCTGTGAAGTAGTTCCATGATCTCTTCTGTTTGGTAAGTGATGTAAAAAAGTTACATAGTTCACCGGGGGTCAGGTGATGGAAAAGTGGCAGAATTCTGGCCCGAGTCCCAGTAAGGATGCGTTCTCAACCCAGACTCTATATTTATCCTATTTATCTGGGCCCTCCATCAGTTAATTTTTGTACGCGGACACACTTTTTAATTATCGCAGCTGTCTAATACCTTGGGGTATGTACGAGGCTGTTCCCTTCCATTACCCATCTCTTTCAAAAACACTTTTTGCATCTGTAGATTACTCATCCTTTTAGTTGAAGATTAGGATCTTGCCGGAGCCCAACTCGAGTTTTATTTGAATTTTAATTATATGTTTGTAAAGCCTATAAATTAATCTGGGATGAAGCCTCGTTTTTCATATCCTGCTTTCCGATCCAATCCGATAGTTATTCATTCTGTTTATTATGGTTTCTTGGTATTCTGCCTTAATATAGGTAAACTCAAATTTCTCGTTAAAATATAAATTAACTAGAAATACCCATATGTTGTAATTACAAGTGGAATTTTTAAAACTATGCTTTAATTGCTTATTGCTCTGTAGAAACCATTGGTTTGTAAACATTTATTTTGTGTCAGTGGAATTTATTGGATTCTCTAGTGCTTTTTCATTGTATTTTTCCTAAGTCTTAGTGTAGTAGTATCTCCTGTTTCTACTTTTATTACCCATGTGTGATGTTCTATCTCACTGAAAGCGTTTGAATGCATTGTTTTGGGTCTGGCATTCTGTCTCAGACTCACAATGCCCCATTTCATGCATATTTTCATAGTTAGAACACTAAATCATATGTCTGTTCAATTTAGTTTTAAATGGTCGAATATAGCAGATAATGTGTAATATTACTCCAAAAAGGAAGAATGGTGTAAGAACTATGTTATATAATGGTTCCAGTTTGTGTTGCCAAAGTTCTACCGTCAAACACTTTTTCACTTTTTTGCAATAGACGTACATTGCATCCGTGATGTTCTACAATTCTAAACGTGTACATATGCATTGTTTTACACCCAGCATTCTGTCTCATATTGAAAACGCTCCATTTCATGTGTATTTTCATAGTTGGAACACTAAATCATATGTGTGTTCAAGTTTGTTTTAAGTGGTAGAATAGAGCAGATAAAGTCTAATATTCCTCCAAAAGGATGGAATGGTATAACTACCACGTTATGGATTGGTTTCAGTTCGTGTTGCCGAATACTTTTATGTATATTCCACAATACTTTTATGTATTATTCCTTTCAGAACAATAGAAAATAATAGTGGATTTTCTTACCTGGTTTTATTTTACTGAAAATTATTTTAGTCTACTACCATTGGTTTTGATGTTGGATTTTGCTTTAGAATATATTTAGTACGTTAAAGATATTCTTCTGTACCTGAGATTTCCTATCAGAAATGATTAATGCAAGCTGGGCGTGCTGGCACACGCTTGTAATCCCAGTACTTGGGAGGCTGAGACAGGAGGATCTGGGTTCGAGGCCAGCCTCACCTACTTAGTGAGGCCCTGTTTCAAAATAAAGTATAAAAAATAGGGCTGGGGGTGTAGCTCAGAGGTAGAATGCCCCTGAGTTCAATCCCCAGTACCAAAAGAAAAAAGAAAAAGAAATGATTAATGCATTTCATTGAAGTGATCACAGCCCTGCATATTGAACAGACTGTGTCATTTGTTTACATAATTACTAACCATCCTTGCTTTTCTGCTATAAGTCCTCTTTATCGGGGATGACTGTTTTGCTATTGAATTAATTTACAACTATTAAATTCCAGATTCGTGTATTTTGCCACTGAAATAAAGTTATTCTTTGTAAAAGAAGGGAAAACAATATGGAATACTATTAATATTTCCACTGAGTCAGGGTGGTGGCACACACCTGTCATCCCAGCACTTGGGAGGCTGAGACAGAAATCACAGGTTCTAGGCCAACCTCAGTAACTTAGCGAGGCCCTCAGCAACTTAGTGAAAACCTGTTTCAAAGTAAAAAAGCAAAAAGTGCTGGGGTGGGGCAGGTGTAGCTTTGAGATAGAATGCTCCTGGGTTCAATACCCAGTCTAAAAAAAAAAAAAAAAAAAAAAAAAATCCCACCCAAAGAGAAATGTCACAGAACCTGGGGGAGAAAAGGCATTGTACACTTACACTTCATTCCTGATGGTCTCCGCTCGCCAGATGAAGGGACAGGTTTGTGGAGACTGAGGCCTGGGATTTTCTTGGAGGCCTGAACACGGGAGCTCAGGATGGGCCCGAGAGGAAGGAGAGGGACGTGGGTGAGGGTTCAGCCGCTGGCGCTGAAGTTGCACCACCAGTTCACAGGTGGCGTCTCTGTCACAGCGATGACAGTTCTTCAGCTGTCCTCCCGAGAGGACCCGGCGAGTCAGCAGTCCATGGGCCGGCTTGGCAAAGGACAAGTGATAAAGTCTCACTGGCTATGAAGGTACTGTGGGATCTTTTGTTTTTGGTTTTATTTTCTTTTTGGCACAGGATTGAACCCAGGAGCTTTCTACCTCTGAGCTGCACCCCCTAGCCGTTTTTATTTTATTATTATTTTTTAAATTTTGTAACAGGTTCTCAGTTGCTGAGGGTCTTGCAAAGTTACTGAGGCCAGCCTCGAACCTGAGATCCTCCTGTCTCAGCCTCCCAACATGGGGTCTCTTTTAGTGCTGATATCTATCTTCTATACCAGAAGGCCCTTAGTTCATCTCTTTCCATACTGAAATAAAATCCGATGACTATATCCACCATGACCAAGGCAAATTGCAGTTTCTGTCCCTAGAGCACGGATCTTTTCACACCCAGTGAAAAAATATTGTAGCAACTTTTCTTGAGTCAAAATTCAGGATCCTTCAAACACAGAGATATCTTTCTAGATCCTTAACATATTTCAATGAGAGAGTCCCATAGCATATATTCGTAGAAGAGAAAGTTCCTGCTAACCACACCATCCAGGCGGGGGGAGGATCTGAGGTTAGCCCTTGTCCAGGCAGGGGTGGATCTGAGGCTAGCCCTTGTTCAGGCAGGGAAGGATCTGAGGTTAGCCCTTGTCCAGGCAGGGGAAGATTTGAGGTTAGCCCTTGTTCAGGCAGGGGAGGATCTGAGGTTAGCCCTTGTCCAGCAGGGGGAGGATCTGAGGTTAGCTCTTGTCCAGGCAGGGGTGGATCTGAGGCTAGCCCTTGTTCAGGCAGGGGAGGATCTGAGGTTAGCCCTTCTTCAGGCAGGGGAGGATCTGAGGTTAGCCCTTGTCCAGGCAGGGAAGGATCTGAGGTTAGCCCGCGGGCTCTGGCTCTGCTCTTATTGTTACACAGGTTTCATGTCTCTTTGGGGTGTCTCAGTGTCTAAGTACCTAGATGCCAGTGAATTAATGCTGGCATTAGTGTAAATTGTTGAGGCACTTGGGTATAAAATTTAAAATTTTGTTTTCTACAAGATGGTCCCATTTGGGAACAATTTAACTCTTTATCCTCAGATTAAGTATATATCATCTCATCTTAGCG
>PVLC010033055.1:0-17778 GCA_004027655.1 Graphiurus murinus | reverse complement strand
ATAAATTATATAGATACAATATAACCTAAATTATATCTATAATATAATCTAAATTATACCTATAATATAAATTATATAGATATGCTACCTTCCATGAGGTGAAATATAATTACTTACTCCACAAATATGTACCAAATTTAATGATTATCTTCCAAATAGCACAATATGAAAAGGGGAGTAGGAATCACAATTATATAATATAGAAACATGATACACACTACTTCAGCCATGTGGTCAAGGTTACTATCAATAGAGATGGGTCATGTTGATAGTATGCACCTAATATATATGAGGTCATGAGAATAACACTGTACTTCTGTGTTTTTCCCCAAAGTCCTGATTTCAGTCTAATCCTGAGAAACATTTCAGACAAATACCAACTGAGGGGCATTCTTCAAACTACCTGACCAGTGTTCGTTAAAACACAAGCCATCAAACACAAGAAAAGTATGAGGAATTATGTTGCATCCAAAAAGAACCTAAGAAAGCATGATAGAATATGTGACGGGTAAGATTAAGCACCTGGTAGGAAATGACCTAAGACAGGCACAGTCCTTCATACATTTAAAAATAAAAACGGGGGAGTTGTGGGAGCCCAGCTGGGCCCTCTCCCCCCTGGCAGCTGCTATCTGCATATATGAGTAATTATACTGACTTTTCTGCTATGGCTACATTGGCATCTCAAAGTCTGGAGATTGCGTAGATGAAAGACTCTCCCACTTCTTAGAAAGTAAATATATGACCCTAAAGGATTATGGTTTTATGACTCTAGAAAGTTTGCTTGACTAGGCTATGTTAAGAATGTGGGCTATAAGTGGAAAACGAAGAAGTGGTGCTATTTGTGTTCTGACAATGATTGATATGTCATAAATGTCTATGTAACCCTGTTGTACTCAAGAAACGTATAAAAATCCGTGCTGAAAAAGAAAAAAAAAATAAAAATAAAATAAAAGAATATCAAAGACAAAAAAAAAAAGAAAGCATGATAGATAAATTCAATGTGGTATTTTGGAAAATAAAAAGAGTAGGCAAAAAAGAAACTGTAAATAAGGCATGAGCTTGAATTAATACTATAAATATCATTAATTATGACAAACCATACCAAAATTAGATATTGATTATTTGGGGAACTAGGTCCAATGACTTTATATACAGTTTTAAAATCTAAAAATCTCTAAAAATATTTTAAAAATTTGTAATGATTTCATTCAGTGGCAAACATGATCCATTTGACTTCATTTATTCCATTTTAGTGTGAATATTTATATATTTTAATTTGAAAATTATCAACTGATAGGCATGCCCTGTTTGAAATCCTTCTAGTAGGCTTACAAAATATATGATTATATATTAGTATGTATATATATATTCTAAATTATAAAACAGTTATATATTTCTAAATTCCAAATGACTTAGAAATTCTAAAATATTTAAAAATTCTGAAACTCAATTTACCCTAAAGATTTTGATCAGTAATTGTGCATCTATAGAATCTCAAACCCCTTCAGGATTTTTTTGAGAATTATATGAATGAATTCACATGATATACAACCCATGACCTGGCATATAATATATAACTAATAATATGTTATACTTATCATCAGTTACATTTCCTAACATTCCATAGATCAAACAAATTTTCCACTATATATCTTGAAATTCTAGGACATCCCAGCTATTTATAGAAAGTTGGAGGAATTTTGCTACCCAAATTAAGAAGTGTATTCTTCCAGTGGGGGTATTACCTTCATTATATGGTCATTAAAGAGACACTGACTAGTAAGCATGCATTTAAGCATTCATGCTTTTGATTTGGTCTGTGCAAGAATGTGATTGATTATTTGCATTGAACTGAACCAAAATACGTCTCAACTCTGTGGTTTAATTTCTATCTCACACATTGTACTTGCTCCACACACAGATTTAATGCACTTTGATGCATACTTATCCTCAATCTGTCAGTTATTATACATGTCATCAGGGTCTTTCTGCTAATGATATAATTGTGCACTAATAGCTTTTCCTTCCCACTAGCATTACAAGATAATAGAAAGCAAAATGAATCCATCTCTAGATCATCACCTTGTTCTGAGGATGACCCAGGTGGCACCACATTATTTTCATTTAGAGATAACCAAACACATTGAGGACATACACATTGTTGTCCTTTTTTGGACCATGATTCAGATACTTCCTTTTCTTCCTGTTTGTAACCCTCAGTGTTCAGGGGAGCTTGGTAGTGACCCAGCCTCTACTGAGTGGTCAGTTCCCAAGAGCAACACAATGAGGAAATATAGTTTCCACATGTTTTTGACTGAACCTGGCAGTCTGGTCAGTGTGATTCTTCCTGCCCTGAAAACAAAATTCTTTTATTATGACTATTTTTTCTTTCCTTTTGTCCATTGCCTTTTCACTATTTTCACTGGTATTTCTTTTTCTTGTTATTAAGTCACATTTTTACTCCAGGGCTTCCTGTATTTGGAAGGGAGCCATTGCTGAGTGATAGAAACTAATACTGTGAAGCCAGTCCTGATATTTTCTTTAAGAGAGGAAGTCTTCAAATGTATGTGTTGGTGCTGACCTTGTTTCTCAAGACTACTTAATTAGAGAAGATCTGGTGTGTGTGTGTGTGTGTGTGTGTGTGTGTGTGTGTGTGTTACTGGAGATTGAACCCAGGGGAATTCTATCTCTGAACTACATCTTGATCCCCATTTTATCTTCTTTTTATTTTGAAATAGGGTCTTATTAAGTTGCTAAGGTCCTCACTATGTTGCTGAGGCTTGTGTTCAATCTGTTTTCCTCCCATCTAAGTCTCCCAAGTACTGGGATTACAGGCATGCACCATCACACCAGGCTGTGATTCACCTTTTGTAAGTCTATGTTCTTCATACCATTTTAAATTAACTATAAAATCTCAGGCCATATTATCTAAAGATGTGAAATACAGTGTTTGGGAAATAATATGGTCTTGTCTGAAATGGTTTGATCTGTGTGTAGCTACAATGGCTTCTGCTGGCTATATATGGAAAAAGAGGAAGGGGCAATCACATGGATTAATTTTAGTCCAATACCCTTTGCTTTCATTTCCTACTCCATGTAGTTTAAGCTCCACTCCATTTACTAGTTGAAAACCTGAAATTCTTCTTAGAAATTTAATCTATGGCTTTGGCCCCTGTCATAGGTTATTCATATTAAGTGAGAATGTGAGCTCTGAAGTAAGTTTTAAGGTGTAGATGGAAGAAGGAGTAGGTAAAGGTGATGTTACTAGGAGTGCTGGATGAGGGGAAGAAAAGGAAGCTGAGGACGATTTATACCTTACGGCTTAATTTATATTACATGAATTTACATCTCTCCTGACATTATCTTTGCATATTTAGCAAACATTATTCCTTCTTACCCCAATTTAAAAAAAAAAAGAAAGTGCCTGTAAAACAACCCAAGATCTATTTCTAAAAGCACAGACTACTTACTTTAGAGAAAGAAGTTTAAAAGGACTGTGTGTGGTTTGGATTTAGTATGTCTCCCTACCCCTTGTGGAAACAAGGTAGTGATGTTGGAAATGGGGCTTGATTGCTAAGAAGGGGCCCCTGAGTGTGAGGCTTTGAGGATTATATAAGGTTGTCCCTCCCCCGGATATCTCTCTCTCTGGTTTCTGGCCATGGTGATGTGAGAGGAGAGTCCATGCTCTCCCTTTCTCTGCTTCCTGCCACCATGCCCTGAGCTTTGCAGATACAGCTTCACATGTACTGAACCCTGAAATCTCCAAGAACTATGAGCAAATGAGTCTTTCTTTCTCTAAGTTGTGTGCTCAGTTATTTTGGATTGCAACAGTGAAAATGTTGGCTGAGACAGAAATTGGTATCAGAGGACTGGGGTTACTGCTTTATTTAAGTCTGATCATGTGTTTTTCCAAGTCTTTGGAACTGGTTTTTGAGAGGAAGTTGGAAGGGTCAGAATGTGGTTAGAAAAATGGATGATAGAGAGTGTGCTCAGGAGATTTCAGAGGGCAAAGAGGACTCCACAGGAAAATAGAGTAAAGGTCACACATGTTACATTCTGGCAAAGAGCTTACTGGCATTTTTCCCATGTCTTAAAACTTTGTATGAGGCCAAATTTAAAGATGGTAGACTGATCAAACTGTCAAAAAACTCTAACTGCATTATAGATATTGATGTGCACATTTAGCAAATTATATACTGAATTTCAGGAGCAGAAACCAAAGCAGAGAGACTTTATAGATTTGCAGTTTGGCCACAAAGACGTAGAAAGCTGGGGCCCAGCGAGAAAGTGCTGAAAGAAACTAAGATGGCTGAAGGGAGAGCAAATGTTTTGCATAGGAACAAAGAAAGGAATGTGGTTAGGGTAGTTCAAACCCAAGTGCAGAACCATAAAAACAAGGACTGAGTGGTGGTGGCTATGATTGGAAAGGGGGTGGCAGCAGCCAGAATTAAAAATAAACCTAACAATAGCCAGAATTGAGATAGGGCCAGCAGCAGCAAGGATTGAGATAGGCCCAGCAGCAGCCATAATTGAGGCAGGCTTAGCAGTAGCAGTGATAGAAGAGTGTGTCTACCTTTCTTGCTAGAGATTAATTTCAGCAGTCTTAAAATGATGGCTTTGCTGGAAAAAACAGGTCCCAGAAGCCAGGCCATGTGTGGCAGGGTTGGAATCCCTGTAAGCAGGCCCAAATGCAGCAATTTGTGAACTTGTGAGGGTGAAGCCAATGTTGAAAAAAAAAAAAAAAAAACAACCTGAGATTTAGAAATATCAGAAACATGGAACAACCGTGAGGAAAGGTTGAAAGTTGGGAGCCAAGAAGACCTAAAAGAGCCTTTATGCCACCCATTGCAATCAACCAGGCCATATGGGAAGGAATACCAAGGCCCCTTGAATATCACATCTCATTACCATGTGCCCTAGATGTCAGCAATTGGGCTGCAGGATTAAATCCTTGCCCTGCTGGATTTTGATAAAGTGCTGATATAAATGCTACAAATGCACAAATACTAAAAAGAAAAATTTAGCAATTATGCAGATAATTCAGGTTTAAGATGCAACTTAATCTTATAATTTATTAGGGCAATGGCCATTGTTCTTTTAATTTTCCATCTAAATCTTGATCTCTATATACTATATTAATGCTCTTTATTCAAATAATATTTCACATAAAATTTTTAGATTAGGATTAAAAAAAAATCATACACAAACCATATGATAAACTAAGCTTGATGATTTTTTTTGTGTGTGTGTCGTACTAGGGATTGAACTCAGGGGCATTCTACCTCTGAGCTATACCCCAGCCCTATTTTTTATTCTTTATTTTGAAACAGGGTCTCACTAAGTTGCAGAGGGCCTCACTAGGTAGCTGAGGCTGGCCATGAACCCGGATCCTCCAATCTCAGCCTCCCAAATGCTGGGATTACAAGTGTGTGCCACCACACCCGGCTAAACTTGGTGATTTAAAAAATAAAATGTTGTGAAGGACAGATTGCTTAATAGGAAGAAGAAATTTGACTAATGCAAGAGAGCGGTCCCATGAGCATCTGTTTGGAAGCCAAGTATCTGTTCAGCTGGTTTATTTTCCTTCTTTTTAGGTCTGCCAAAAAGTAACTTTTCTTCGCAAGTGAGAGAGATGCAAGGCAGCTTTTAAAAGATCTACATATCCACCCATTTGTCCTACAAACACTGTTATGTTCAGAAAATAAATGCCATATAATATAATTACTAAACAAAATTACATACTGATTTTCTTGAAAATTCTGCTAATTTTAAAACAGGATTCAAAATAGCCCACAAAAAGCAATTCAATTATGTAAAAACTGAGGATGCCAAGAGTCTCCCCTTTGCTGCCACCTGTTGTTCCACCAAAGAAATGACACACCTTAAAGTTTCTCCTTTTATCATAAATTACAGAACAAAATCATTATTTCTAGTATCTTAATCAGAATATTTCCATAATACTCTTTTGTACAGAGAATCTTTTTGTCCCTAACAGTTGGGGAAACAGGTTTCCAAGTACACACACATGACCATACAGATTTAGATATCATTCTGGCATTTACAGTAGATATTTGAGAAGATTGAAAAGACAAAAACAAAAAAGCTTTATAACTCCTAAACAAGCTTATGGCCAAAAGGGCTTGTAAGCTAATCCTGATAAAGTAAAAGCACTTAGTTTAATGAGAGTACTTAGTCTTGGAAGTAACACGTAAATTCCTGAGTCCTCTTATCTCCACTTCTCTAACCCCAATTGCTGTGTATTAGGCACATCACCAAAGACTGGAAATACAAAGGCATATGGAATATGGTTCTCGCCTTTGATAAATTCAGAACATAAGAAAACTTACACAAGTTGACCAATACAAGTCTCTTGTATTGGTGATAAATTAGGAAATCTCAACATAAGAGGCTATGATAGTAAAAGGGTAATATTGGGGATAGTGAAGGAAAAGAGGCTATGAGTGAGTTAATTAAAAGGATGAAGTGATGAACAGGAGAGGAGAAAAGAGATCATTCCAACTTCAGAGGGAAGGAGCTTGGTAGTGCTGGTTGGCAGAAAATAGTGATTCTGTATCTGTAAATCACTTATTCTTTTATATTTTTATAGTCTCACATCATAATACAGTTCGGAGTGATGGTGACATACATGCACACACACTCCATGAGTTTCCTCCTGGTTCCCTCCCCACTCTGTCCTTCCCCATACATGATATTGAGATTGGCATTGGTATTCTTACATATATACATAACATTAATTGAAGTGTTTCCTTTATTAATTCTTCCCCCAACACACAGCACTTCCCCCAGACCACCTCCCTCACTCCACTAAAGTCCCTCTTGTATCTTGACTACTCCCTATCTTCCAAATATGGGAGAAAACATATAACCCTTCACTTTCTATCAGGAAATCTATACAACTATGATAACTATCTAAAATATAAACCACCTATCCTCAAACAAATGTATTAGTAAACAAACAAATAACAATTATATGGCAAACAGTTGAGACGTTATAAAATAGGTATGAGAAAGTTATCATAAATTAGATTTTCAAATTGTGTCTATATTAGATTACTTTTGTCTCTTATAAAGTGATATTAACTTTTATTTTAGAAATGATTTTAACTTAGCTTAAGTTTTTTTTTTTTTTTTTTTTGCGGTACTGGGGATTGAACTCAGGGGCATTCTACCTCCGATCTATACCCCCAGCCCTATTTTTTAATTCTTTATTTTGAAACCGGGTCTCACTAAGTTGCGGAGTGCCTCACTAGGTAGCTAAGGCTGGTCTCGAACCCGGATCCTCCGGTCTCAGCCTCCCGAATGCTGGGATTACAAGCGTGTGCCACCACGCCCGGCTAGTTTAAGTTTTAATACATAGCAGATTAAAGGCAAAACACTAGGATGGGGAATAAGTTTGTACTTTTTCCTCTTTACCATTATTAATTATAGAGCTTGATTTTGTTTGATTAATTTCTAGTCTTTAACAGTCAAAATTAAATATATGTATATATACGTATACATGTATATATTTTTAAATATTTTGGGAATGTTAAACAATAGCTATACACTCTTCTCAAGACTTGATTACTCTTTTACACTTCACACACAGATGAAAACTTTGAAAACAATTTTCTGTCTGGGCATGATGGCACACACCTGTAATCCCAGTACTTGGTAAGCTGAGACAGGAGGATTGCAAGTTAAAATCCAGCCTCTGAAACTTAATGAGACTCTTATCAACCTAGCAAGACCCTGTTTCCAAGCAAAAAATAATAAAGGTCTGGGGATATAACTCAGAGGAAAAGAAAATAATTTTTTATTTTATTAACTAAATTCTGAAGTAAAATAACATAATTTTTAGTCTCATATGACTATGAGATTATTTCTTAAATTATATCTTTCTGATTCATTAATTATTCTTAGTATATTTTATAAAATCCTATCATGCTGATACCATTGATTTAGACATAATGGTGAAAGATGGTTTGGAAAATTTATTGTTATTTTATTTTATAATGTTTTCCATGGAAGTTGTAAAATGTTCTCTTTCGGCCTACATTTTAGGAATGTCACCATGATATGTCTAGGAGTTTGTGTGTGTGCACGTGCACGTACGTGTGTGTGTTCACTAATGTTGCCTATAGCATGGCATACTCTTCTGACCTAAAGATTCTACAATTTCGGGTAGCTCTTTTTTAAAAGGAAAGACTTTCAGCAGTAATTCATTTTGCATCTGTACTCCACCCACCTTCTTGCTCACACTTATTGTGTGTTCCCTAGATCTCCTGGGTCTGTTCTGCTGCCTCATGTGCTTTCACTCTCAAATTCTAGCTCTGTGGACCATTACTTTTTGTTGTGGTAGCTTTCTTTCTCTTAATCCTTGAAACTCCTAGTTTATTGGCATGCATCATTCTTTTTTTTTTCAATTTTCAATTTAATTTTGTAAAAATGTAGAAAACGTATTTATTAAGTTTAGAAAGTCTTTTTTGGAATTCTATCTCCTTGAAAACCTTTGGTAGGATTTTCCTAAATTTGAGTTTTCACTCTCTGGGGTTTCTTTAATGCTTTCTTGGCTTACTATTGACTTGAAGGGAATTTTTATTAAAAAAAAAAAAAAAAAACATGCTTACTATTACATGTCCTCACACATCCCCTTAAGTACATCGTTGTGTGTGTGTGTGCATGCCTGTGTGGGCACATATACAACACACACACAGAGGTGAAAATTCTAAATCATATCAAAATTATAGCATGGACTCTTAATATTCACAGTTTCAGCATTTGAGGTCTTTGCTATTCCTAAGAATTATGAGATTTTGTAAGTTCTCATTGAATTGAGGCAAAAAAATAAAAATAAAAACCTTTTTAAGACTGTTTTGCAAGAGTATGTCATATAGCTCAGGAGTGAGCTAATAACTCAATATTCTATCTGTACTGAGTACTTCTATTTTATTTTTTACTTTTATGTCAGTGACAAAGAATTAATTTAACTTCCATTTTTTATTCCATGTGTTAGAGAGTACTTTTGCCTATTGTTGGATGTTAGTTAGGTTTGTGTTATTATACAAAATACCTGAGATAATGAATTTTAAAAATGTAAAGGTTTATTTTGGTTCACTGTTGGGGTATTTCAGTCCATGGATGGTTGGGTCCTATTGTTTTGGGGCCTGTGGCTAGAGAAAGGCTTAAAGAAATTATACATTGATATCTCTAGTGTTAGAATGTTTTCCATCACAAAATTCTTTTTCCCTGGAATTCTGTTTTTATTAGCAGTTTCTATTTGCCTTTGGGTGATTTATTGAAACTATTTAAATTTCCCAGTAGCTGTCACAGCTGAGTAGACTAATAGGCCTTTGGGAGGCTAACCATGTCCCATTACATTTATTACTTTTGTATCCAATTAGAACACAAGGGTCTGGAATAGACATTGGAATAAACTAAAGCAGGTGACAATGTGCATAAAAAAAGTGTGTGTGTGTGTGTGTGTGTGTGTGTTTCTTTAGGAATGAGTGGAGTAAAAAGTTGAATCCTTACTGAAAATCTTGAATGAGATTTAGAAAACAGTATACTTTTATTGTTAGTGCCCTTTAACCTACACATACTGATTTATTATTATTATTAATTATTATTATTATATTTATTTATTTATTTTGCAGTACTGGGGATTGAACTCAGGGGCATTCTACCTCCGAGCTACACCCTCAGTCCTATTTTTTATTCTTTATTTTGAAACCAAGTCTCACTAAGTTGTGGAGTGCCTCACTAGGTAGCTGAGGCTGGCCTCGAACCCGGATCCTCTGGTCTCAGCCTCCCGAATGCTGGGATTACAAGTGTGCGCCACCACGCCCGGCTATTTATTATTTTTTACAACCCAGTGTGTGGTGAACAAACCTTCTGTAAAAGCTCTGCTCTTTATAGCTCTGGGCACATTACATTTTTTTTTTTTTTCTGTTCAGCTGTAGCATCAAAACATGCCGCTCTCAAGTCTTCCCCTCTAATGATACGCCAAGGCACACATGGAGTGGACACAACTTGGCCTCTGACCTCCAGTTACCATGAATTGGTTTTCTTATCTATGCATTTCTGCCTTTGGCTTTGTGAAAAATCACTATTTTTTTTAAAAAAATCAATGTTATTAATACCTTTGCATTATTAGATTCACTAGCAGCAATCAACCTATTGCACCTAATCATTTCGAATGGAGGGCCACTGTGTATTTTGTCTGTCTCCTTCACACATACCTCCGCAGATATACTCTAATTGCTGAGAAATTAGCTCTTTGTCTATTGCCTGACAAATTAATCCTATTCTGTAGGAAGATCGAGTAATTGGATCAAGATATTTCTCAATGGGATTGCATTTACATTTCTAAATATTGCATGGTCACTGCCAATTTTTCTATAGGTTGCTGGCACATCTATACTGGAAACAAAAAGAGATTGGATATTTAATAGAATATTTCTTTGTTGTTTTCTTGGCCATGTTGCTAACTCATTCTTTTCTCATGGTGTTATTTAATCCATGTCTACCATCTTAATAATCAGCAATTATGTATTAAGAATATATCAAAGCCCTCCTAATAACATGACATTTGGTAAATGAATAAGTGTAGTGTTGAAAGTTGATCTTACTGCTAATTCATACTGAACTCAGTACATGTAGTCTCTTGTTTCATAAATTAATTTCTCTTTTCCTCTGACTGTTAGCACAGCCTCATCGCAATCAGTTGAATCAGTTCTTTTTGTCTGTTAACTACTTTGTTTATAGATGACTAAAGTACTAGTTTGTTTTTTACTTACTTTTTCATAGCTAAGTATGGAGTTTGAACCCAGGGACTTTCTACCTCTGAATCCCTTTTTTTAATTTATTTTTTTGAAACAGAGTCTCACTAAAAACCTGTGATCTTCCTGTTTCATCTCCCAAGTATAGGGATTATAGGTGTGCATCACCATACCTGGATTAATACCAGCTTAATTTGGGGTAGTGGTAATGAACAACAAATTAACCTAACATTACTTCCATCTGTGACATGATAGTCATTTTCTTCTGATGGGTAGTGACAGGAGTCGCTGGAGCAGATGACCAATAGCCACACAACTCAGCCTATCCACTTGATTATTAAATGTCTCCTCTGTTGATGTCATCCTTTCCTGAGGAGTTATACAAGACACAAATATGTTCCCTACTTTATCCATTCAAACAGGTCTATATGAATAACTCTTTCTTTTTATTTTCTTTTTTGATATTAGAAATTAAACCCAGGGGAATTCTACCTCTGAGTTACACCCCTAGCCCTTTCTCTTTTCTTTTTTTTAATTTTGAAACAGACTCTCACTAAGTTACTGAGGATTTCTCTAAGTGGCTGGCCTTGAACCTAAAATCCTCCTGGTCAGCATCCCAGTACTGAGATTACAGGTGTGTGCCACCACACCTAGCTAAGTATCCCTTTCTTTTATTTTTCCTATTTTTATTTTTTTGCAGTACTGGGGATTGAACTCAGGGGCATTCTACCTCTGAGCTATACCCCTAGCCCTACTTTTTATTCTTTATATTGAAACTGGGTCTCACTAAGTTGCAGAGGGCCTCACTAAGTAGCTGAGGTTCGCCACAAACCTGGATTCTCCTGTCTCATCCTCCCAAGTACTGGAATTACAAGCATATGCCACCATGCCCAGGAGTACCCCTTTCTTACACTTTCTTGTTAACAATTTTTCCAGTAATGTTTCTTCAAACTTTCTTATCATCCATTCAAACATTGGCCTCAGCCTACTGACTGATTTAGACTTATATCTCTGACCATTTATCTTTCTAAGGAAAATGAACAACCAAATTAACTGCTTTAAGTTCTGCCCCTTGGAATGATTTTCTTTCACCATTGTCCTCTGTGGTGTTTCAGAAAATAGCTACAGTGATGCAGTGATCTACTCATGGCTGATGTTACATATTGTGTGGATGCATCAAGAAACCAGGCCCAAGTTTGTTCTTCCTCACTCAGCTAGTAGCAGAAAACTCTCAATGAAGCCACAGGCTTGGACTCAGATAGAGAAGGAAACTGGGCCATGAGTATTTGGGCCACTTCCTTAAACAACTTATTAGTGCCTGCCTTCAAAGCCTGCTCAGGATTGGTCTCATGCATGCCACTTCCATTTGGTGATAAAATGCTAGTATGCATGTCCAACTTTATGGCTTGGATTGAACAACAGTTCATGATAGGTAGCTTAGATCATATGATAAGTTTGTTGTCCATGATTAAGACTCAACCTCTATTAAAACCAAGTAGCAAGCCAAAATCCATATCTGTAAAATAGAGTAAATAACTGCAGAAAATGGCAGGTTTTCATCCCAAGATACTAAGGGTCAGTGTTGTGATTCACCTATAGAGGCCTATCAGAGATACTAAGCAGCATTCCTCTCTGACATTGACACTTCCAGCACCATCAGATCTGTATCATGGTTTGATGGTGATACATGGACCAAGTGTCAGAGTAGCTTGCACAGCAGTCTATATCTGTTGTAGAACCTCTCTTGACTTTGTTCTGACTCAAAACTAGCACTTTGGGTGACTCAGTAAATGGGCTTGAGTAGTACACTCAAAAAAGCAGTGCACTGTCTCCAAAATCTAAACAATCCCACTAGACGTGTATCTTACTTAGTTATGGTAAATTCAGATGCAAAAACTTATTTTTTTACTGTAGATCTGCCTCTCATAATTAGACCCCTAGAAATTCAGATGAGATGGAAGGCCTCTCAATTTGCATGATGTATATTTCCCACCCTCTGAAACATAAATGTCTAGAGAAATTGCTATTTTCTGCTCATCAGGTCCAATCAGCCTAATATCATCAATGTAATGGAAGTACATTGATGGAAAGGAAAAGCAATCAAGGCCCCTGTGGACTAAATTATGACATAGAAATAAAAATTAATCCCTTAAATAAACAGTGAATGTGTATTGCTGGCTTTTCTTGCTGGCAGGAAACTGCTTTTAATGGTCTTTACTAAAATGTATAGCCGAAGAATCATTTTTCAGGTGAGTAGTTATATATCAAATGCCAGGGGATATCTTAAATTGCTCAAAAAATGAAATCACATCTGAAACAGTAGCTGCAGTTGTCACCACCTGATTGTTTATAGAAATCCACTGTCATTCTCAAAGATCCATCTGTTATATGCATACGCCAACAAATGAGTTGAATAGGAATGTGATGGAAAGTCACTGTGCCCAAATCTTTCATGTCTTCCAGGATCTTCAGGCCAGCCTTAGAAATCTAGTGAGACTCTGTTTCAAAACAAAAAAGGCTGGGGTTGTAGCTCATAGGTAGAATAGCTTGTGTTAAATCTTTGCTAGGTACACCATGATCAATTAGCTAATGCTATAGATCTGTATGAGTTTGAGGATTCTGATTACTCCTTTGACTCTGCTGTTCATGATAGTAACTATATTCATTCTGTATTTGATGATCAAATATCAGTAGTTAGGCCCTACTACCACTTGATCTCACTATTCTTAGTTCATGTAGAGCCCACTTTTCAATGGTAGCAGTTCCCATTGTAATTTCTGACCTACAGAGAAGAATGAACAAAGATCACTCAAGAATGCTGGGACTCCCTTATATCATACAAATAAATACCACAATTGTATTTCTCACAGTTGGGATGAAAGATGTTTCTTCTATACCCCTCTAATTGGATGACTAGAATTTACATGATAAGTCTATCCTAATATTACAACCTCCCTAAGACTACAGATACCTTCCTCTGTAGTAGCAAGGCAATCCTGACATTTCAACTCAATTAAGTATGGGTGACTTCTGAGTCCTCATTTCAACCAATAAGCCAAACAAATTATATCCTTTTCCCTTGATATCACACTCCAATGATCCATTGCTACACAAATCTCACTAGTTTCGTCATGTATAAATTGGAAAAAAATCTTACAGTTCTTCTCATGAGTTACTTTTTACACCTTATACTTTGGAGTCTTCTGGGACTTGAGTCTAGTTATGGGCCTTATGATAGAGAAAGGACTTGAATCTAATTATAGATCTAGAAGCAAAGAGGCCCCATGAAGGCAGATTCTCCTGAGGGCAATTAGCAATGCCCTCTAAGGCACTCAAAGAATCTTCAGAAATGCAAGTCTAATCTCCTAATGGCTGTTTCTACTGTCAAAGAAAACTTGGTGAATTTAAAGGTTCAGTATCACCATTCATTGTGTTCTACCCATGTGTCCTCATTTTCATGTTCAGGATCCCATTCCTTCCCAGTTATCTTAACAAAAGATAACTCATAGTGTTGAAATTTTAGTTTGCATTGTAATTAAGCCACTCACAATGAGACTGTGGGTTCAAATTTCAAAAAGTATAATCTCTGTAGATATAAAGGATAAGAGTTTCTTTCAGGGCATGAAATGAGGATTTCAGGTCATTTATGTGGCACTTGGTTTTAAATTTGAAGCCCTGAGGTCATCTTATTTCTCTTTCTCCATCACACTTAGTAGTAACTACCAAATTCCATTATACTCCTTAGTTTGAGAAAACTGTCTTAAGGTGGCAAATATGTGGTGACCCATGACCTCATCTTCCATAAACATTTGATTAGACATAAAATTGCTGATATTTTCCACACCTCTCTTGACATATTATGCCATGGCTTTCTAATGCTCTCTTTATCATAGGAAACAAAGTCATTAATGCTTTCCCATCTAATCAGATTAGAAAACCAAATCTTAAGACTCCAAAAAGTGTACAGAAAACTCATTTTTAAAATTATGTTCCTCTGGAATAACATCTAGTACAAAAATCTCTATCATTGAAGATTCACTCAGAAAAATAGGAGACATAGGATTAAGGATTTTTTTGGGAAGTGGGGAACAGCAAGGAATGGATCTATGTGATTGCGGGGACTAACTTCATAGAATGGGCTACCAGGACTCCTGGATACAGTTGCTGGCCACAGCAGAATTTCTTCTGTTTCAATCTCAGCCTGGCTTCTAAGACCCTTCAGTTGATTGAATAAGACCCTGCCAAATTGTTCAAGATAATATCCCTTACTTAAAGTCAACTGATTATAAACTTTATATTATAACTATGAATTATCTTCACAGCAACAGTTAGGTTAGTATTTGATTGAATAACTGAGGACGGTAGCCTAACCAATTTTACATATTAAAAAGCCCATCACGGAGAGGAGACAAGATGGCGTCTGAGTGAAATACCTCTTCCCAAACGCTGTTCTTTCAAATCAAATTTGCCCCAAAACCAGCTTCTTTACAGAAGGAAAAAAGCAACAAAAAGGGGCGAAAGCTGAACCACAATGGAAGAAAACTCAGATAGCCGGTCGGTCAGGGAAACATAGGAGTCCTCCAAACAGCACCTTGGCGGGACTGCAGGTGAGTGCGGGCCGCCTGCCTCTGGCCGCGGGCCGCGGGCTCGGCAAAGCTGCAACCAGGAACTGCGGAGGTGAGCCTGATTCTGAGAACTGGGCACCTCAGTGGACCCAGGGACCTTGGAGAGCTGGTCAGGAAGCAAAGGAATCCTCCAAGCACCATCTCGGTGAGACCGCAGGTGCAGTGCAGGCCACGGGCCGTGGGCCTGGCGGAGCGGGGACCCGTGGCTGCGGAGGTGAGTCCGATTCCGAGAACTAGGCACTCCGGCAGACCCAGGGACCGCGGAGAGCTGGTCTGGAAACAAGGGAGTCCTCAAGGCAGCACCTCTGGGGGACTGCAGGCGCGGCGCAGGCTGCTGACCTCGGGCTGAGGGCTGCGGGCTCCCGGAATTGGGACCCGGGACTGCAGAGGTGAGCCCAGTTCCGAGGGCTGGGCACCGCGGCGGACCCGGGGACCGGGCATGGTGTGGGCACCTCCAGACCCCCACGCTCCACCCAGGCGGGGCATTCTGCCACCGGACACAGTGACGGGAGCGTGTGGTGCAATCAGCCTAAACTCCAGCGGGACATATCCAGGGCTACACCACAGAGCCTAGGGGACCAACTGCACAGCAAGGCTGGAACCAGGAGGCAGCAAGCGCAACTGCTTGACAGATAGAAAGAGGAGTGGAACCACACAGAGCCCAGGAAAAACAAGGGAGAGGGCGCTGCGCACAGCGAACCTGCGCACCACCTTGCGCGCCAACCCCTCCCATGCAATATCCTGCCAACTATCCAGCTATCCAGACCTCCATTGACCTATTGCGCCCCCCAGCGACCACAGGGGAGGCAGACAACAACAGAGATACGAGCGACAGTGATCAGTAAGTTGGATTGCATGGGCACACCTGTACAAAGGATAGACTCAGAGAATTGGGCTGTGGAAGGAGCAGTGGGGACGAGCCAGACGCTGTGAGCGGCTAAATACACGGGGACACAGCTAACAGCCCAGGTGTGGCGTTGGCCCCGGATCTCCACGAACTACCCAGGTGGGGATTGCCGCAACACTCACAGTGATCAGAACCCCCCCCCCACCCCCCCGTGGAACAGTCGGCAGAAGCCCCCGTGGGCCAGTCGGAAGCTCCCACGGGCCAGTGTCTACGTACCATCCCAAAGATGGAGCAGTGAGCAACGGTGCAAAGGAGAGAAGAGCACAGGCGTGAATCCAGCTTCTTGACGGAAGGAAGAGAAGAAATACTGGAAACTGGAACACAAACTCGGAGAGGGGAACCTGCGAGCGCTGGGAACAGCGGCTGCCATCTTTGCCGCCAGTCCCTCCCACCAACTTCCTGCTAGCTATGCAGATCATCATTGTCCAATCGCGCCCCCAGCCATCAGAACGGGAACAGGCCGAGCTGCAGGGAACCGTAAGTCGGGCTACTCGCACCTCGGGTGCAGGGTGCGGGACTCACAAAACAAAGGATAGACTCAGCCATCTGCCCTGCTAGAGCCTAGACAGGGCCAGAAGGGTGAATGAACCCAGTGCTCACAGGGTATCTGGAAAGGCCTGGCTTTTAGACTGCTAAAGCAAAAAGCAGAGACAGAGATGCAGCCAGACCCAGTGGAGAATCCAGAGACATAAACTAGCAGTGGGCAATTCTCTGCCTGCACTGACAGAGCAAATTAAAATAAATAAATAAATAAATAAATAAATAAATAAATGACGCCAAAGACACACGTGAAAATTTAAGCTCGGTGCTTACGACCTAGCAGAGCTTTGGTTTTACTGTCTGTTTGCTATTTGTAGATTTTGGGTTTTTTTAAAATTTTATTTTGGTTTTTGGTTTTGTTTTGTTTTGTTTTTTTCATTCTCTTTTGGTGTTAAGTTTTAAATTTGATCTGTCTAAACTGTATTAATTCTTTGATTTGTTTATGTTTGCTTGGATGAATACTTGCTTTGTTATCTCTTGCTTAGGTCATTGAACCCCCTCCTTACCCCTTTTACAAGCCCCCCCATATCCCTCTCTGCTACACTTTATCTCCTCTCTTTTCTTTTCCTCTTCTTCCTGTCACATATCAATATCTACCATCTCTAATCTTTATCCCCTTCTTTACCCTATCCCTGCATCTATTACGGTGACCTCTCAACCAAACTCTATCTCTGAACACACCCTGTCACCCCTAAACCCCAACTACAGAGATTGGACAAGAAAACTTGCAAGAACAGCAAAGATATAAATCGAAGAACAGGGGAATCATGGGAAGGAGAAATAACAAAGAAACAATGAGCCACCACAACCCCTCAATAACAGATCTCACCAACCCAGAATGGCAGAGACTACCAGAAGAACAATTCAGATCTTTAATACTAGAAACAATACAGGATTTTCAGAAAGAATGTAGGCAGAGCTTTAA
>PVLC010033054.1:0-17385 GCA_004027655.1 Graphiurus murinus | reverse complement strand
GCAGAAAGCAATACAGACACTAACCAAACTAAACTAAAAGTTGGTTCTACAGAAAGATCTTTTTATTTATTTTTTTCTTGGTACTGAAGATAGTCTCCAGGGGCCTTCTACCTCTGAGATACACCCCCGGCCCCATTTGACTTTTTATTTGGAGACAGGGTCTCACTAAGTTGCCGAGGCTGGCCTCAAACCTGTGATCTGCCTGTCTCGGCCTCCCAAGTTCTGGGAGTGACTGGCTAAAAGAGATTAGTTTAAATGATGGACTATAGCTTGGCTGATCAAGAAAAAAAAAAAGGATCCAAGTTCATGTTTATGAGCAAGAAAGAGGGACCTAATCTACATATCCTAATACCATGGAAAAGATAAAGTATTACAAGCAACTTAAGGCCAATAAATTTGACAACGTAGATGAAGTGTACTAATTCTTTGAAAGATGCGAAACTTGCTCAAGACACTTATGGGCTGAATAGCCTTCTACGTATTAAAGACTAAGTTTATAGTTAAAAACTTTCCCCTATCTTGGATCAGAAGGCCTCACAGGTGAATTTGGTGAACTCCAGAGAAATAAATTAGGAGATCAAGACCTTCTCAGGAAGTTGGGGGGGATACTTCCCAACTCTTTTTGCAGTACCAGGACTCTCCAAACAGAAGCTAGAGGAGAAAACTACAGACTTACTCATCATGAGAACACAGACACACACCTTCACGTGCAGACAACACTCACCCAGTGCCAACGCGTTCACACTGGAGAGTTTCTGTGGACTCTGTGCCCATTCATTAAAAATATTAGATTCAGCCGGGCGTGGTGGCACACGCTTGTAATCCCAGCATTTGGGAAGCTGAGACCTGAGGATCCTGGTTTGCAGCCAGCCTCAGCCTGCCTAGTGAGGCACTCCGCAACTTAGGGAGACCCTGTTTCAAAATAAAGAATAAAAAATAGAGCCGGGCGTGGTGGCGCACGCTTGTCATCCCAGCATTCGGGAGGCTGAGACCGGAGGATCCAGGTTCGCGGCCAGCCTCAGCTACCTAGTGAGGCACTCCGCAACTTAGTGAGACCCGGTTTCAAAATAAAGAATAAAAAATAGGGCTGGGGGTATAGCCCGGAGGTAGAATGCCCCTGAGTTCAATCCCCAGGACCGCAAAAAAAAAAAAAAAAGAATAAAAAATAGGGCTGGGGGTGTAGCTCGGAGGTAGAATGCCCCTGAGCTCAATCCCCAGTACCACAAAAAAAGAGAGAAAAATATTAGATTCCATGCCACTTAATTACCTTGCAACAACACTGAGCAATATCATGGATAACTAAATTTATTGGCTAAATTTACTCACTTATTGGAGGTGCTGGGGATAGATCCCAGGAACATTCTATTTCAGAGCCACACTACCAGCCCTATTTTATGTTTTATTTTGAAGCAAGCTCTGGTGAAGTTGCTGAGGGCCCTGGTAAATTGCTGAGGTTGGCTTCAAACCTGTGATCCTCCTGTCTCAGCTTCCCGAGGACTGGGATTACAGGCTGCGCCACTGCGCTTAGCTATTAACTACCTGTAAACACAAACCTTCACATAATCGGCGGGTGGGTTGAAAGAATGGCAATCTTTGGCATAACAAAGATAACGCTCACCATGTACTTTGGTCTGGATGTACGCTGTGATTAAAGCTGAGTACCACAATTACCTGAATTTAAAAGAAGACGTTCAAACCATTAACTTTTACAATTTTAAACCAACAGTTTTAAAAATAACGGGAGCATATTTAAACACACGACTCTCTAAAACATACTGTAAAAGGAAAATTTTGGTTGGAGCTCTTTGGTGCTATTAACCTTAAAAACGTAAGAGCAATTCATTTTGTTTAAGCTTATATCTGTAGCATTTTGCTTTCTGTGACTATCTGTCAAGGTGCCTAATGTAACACTGTCGCAGGAGCACAGGTAAGTGGACACAGGACTAGAGAGCACACCTACCTGTTTGGTGACAGGGGAAGGAATCCAAGGGTTGAGGGAAACGCAGCATGTTAAGATCCTTCCAGCTGGGAAGATGGCGGCAGACGCCTGCCTGCCATCCCAGTATACTTGGGAGGGAGGCTGAGACAGGAGGATCACAGGTTCGAGGACAGTCTCAGCAACTTAGCGAGACCCTCAGCAACTGAGCAAGACCCTGTTTCAAAACAGAAAATAAAAGCCAGGCGTGGTGGTGCACGCTTGTAATCCCAGCATTCGGGAGGCTGAGACCGGAGGATCCGGGTTCGCGGCCAGCCTCAGCTACCTAGTGAGGCACTCCGCAACTTAGTGAGACCCGGTTTCAAAATAAAGAATAAAAAAAAATAGGGCTGGGGGTATAGCTCGGAGGTAGAATGCCCTGAGTTCAAT
The DNA here is from genome assembly GCA_004027655.1 of Graphiurus murinus. Lineage (NCBI taxonomy): Eukaryota > Metazoa > Chordata > Mammalia > Rodentia > Gliridae > Graphiurus > Graphiurus murinus. The sequence continues at coordinate 15,020 of PVLC010033054.1, read as the reverse complement.
CCCCAGTACTGCAAAAAAAATAAATAAATAAAATAAAATAAAAATACAGCTGGGGGTACAGCTCAGAGTTAGAACGCCCATGTGTTCATCTCCCAGTAACACACACACACACACACACACACACACACACACACACACACACTCCTTCCATTAGCTGCACCGCTGGCAATGCAGCAGACTTCGCTAACACATCATTCCCACCCCACGAGCAAGCGCCTGTTTCCTTCAGAAAGTTCCCTCTCCCTTGAACGCTGTGTACCAACTTTTCGCTGTTCAGTCACTCTCCCCGACAAGGAAGAGGCTGTAAAAATGTAAATGGAGCTGTGTCCTAGGGAGAAGCTGGTTAATTAAGTATATAAATGAAATCCGGCTCACAGCTCCGAGCACTTGGTGTGCACGAGCCTAAGTCGGTGTAAGGGCAGGGCGGACAGCAATTGCTACAAAGGATCAGCTCCCCCAGGATTAGCCCCTCAGAAGAAAAACAGGCAACGTGAAGGATCGGAAGCCTCTCAGGGCTTCTATTTCACTCTGTCCTAGAGACGGGAGGGAGCAGGGACGTGGGGATTCAGGAGAAGGAGGACAGCGCAGAAGAGAGACTGACAGCCGACACGCCCGTGTTCTCGAGGTGAAGTTGTGAAATCCCAGGGCCTGGTGGAGTGGGTCTGTCCATCCATCCAAGGATGGAGAATTGCCCAGAACTCGCCCTGATGCCAGGGAGGAAAGTTAGGCAGCCAAGCCGCTCAGAGAGCTCTCTATGCCGCCATTCTTGCCCCGTGAGCTGAGAGCTAGACTGTGGATCTGGTCCACAAGAGCTCCGAGGGAGGGGGGGAGGGGGGACGGCAGTACCTGTCACTGTGGAGGGGCAACAGGACCCTGAGACAAAAGCCACCCAGTTACCGAGAAGCTAAACACACAGGCTGCTGTCCAGGTACCTGATCCACCCCATGAGCCGCTTCTGTCAGCCTACTGCAGGGCACGCTGCACACACACAGACACCCCCTGGTTTAGAGAGCTCGAGAACATTGCCCTTCTTAGAAAGTGACTTTCCAGCTAGGTGTAGTGGCGCACGCTTGTAATCCCAGCATTTGGGAGGCTGAGACCGGAGGATCTGGGTTCTCAGCCAGCCTCAGCTACCTAGTGAGGCCCTATGCAACTTAGTGAGACCCAGTTTCCAAATAAAGAATAAAAAAAAAATAGGGCTGGAGGTATAGCTCGGAGGTAGAATGTCCCTGAGTTCAATCCCTAGTTCCTCAAAGAAAAAAAAAAAGAAAGCGACTTTCCCAAAAGCCTGGAAGGCAGGTGTGCTAACACCCTGGGAGTCACACGCACCATAGTCTGTGTTACACTTTGGATTTAGAATGTCCTCCTAGATCTCAGGGAGGCAAGGCAGCCATGCTGTGGGTGGGGCTTGATTGCTAAGGAAGAGTCACCGGGGGCGTGGCCATAGCGATTATATAAGGTCCCTTCTCCCCTTGCTCTGTCTCTGCTCCCTGTACCACACCAATGCAACTTGGCCTCACATGGCTCTGAAATCTCTAGGACTGTGAGCACATAAATCATTCTTCCTCTAAGTTGTGTCCTCAGGTGTTTTGATTGACAGCAGTGAGAATGCTGATTGACACAGACTGAAACCATGAGCCCAAAGCAGCCTTTCCTCCTTGCAAGATGCTCATCTTGGGCATCATGTCACCGTGATGACAGGCTGAGGGACGCAAGCCTCCACTCCCAATGTTCACGTCCACCCGGTATCTGGGAATTCCTTATGTGATAATTGGGCCTTTGCAGGTGCAATCAAGTTAACATGAGACAATACTCAATGAAGGTTGGGTCATAAATTCAACGAGTGATCTCTCTCTCTCTCTTGCCTCCTTCCTTCCTTCTTTCTCCTTCCTTCCTTCTTTCCTTCTTCTTCCTTCCTTCCTTCTTTCTGCTTCCTTCTTCCTTCCTTCCTTCCTTCCTTCCTTCCTTCCTTCCTTCCTTCCTACCTTCCTACCTTCCTTCCTTCTCCTTCCTTCCTTCCTTTGAGGTATTAAGGATTGAACCCACAGTCATTCTGCCTCCAACCTAAACTCCCAGTCCTTCTCATTCTTTTTTTTTTTTTTTTTTTTTTTTTTTTTTTTTTTTTTTTTTTTTTTTTTTTTTTTTTTTTTTTTTTTTTTTTTTTTAAGCAGGGTCTCCCTAAGTTGCTGAGGCTAGCCCTGAACCTGTGATCCTCCTGTTTCAGCTTCCCAAATACTGGGATTACAGGCGTGAGACACCACATCCAACTGAATAATTTATTTATAAGATAAAAGAGAAGGACATTTGGAAAAGGACACACAGAGGTTAGTGAGCCATAGGAAGATGGAGGGGGAGACAGGGAAGCGGCACTACAAGCCAGGGAGCTCCAAGGGTTGCAGGAAACCGCTGGGAGCCTGCGGAGGCTGGGAGGGTCCCCCCCGGAGCCTCTGGAGGGAGAACAGCCCTGGCCATATCTTGATCTTGGACTTGGAGCCATGTGAAGCCACCTAGTCTGCTAATCTGCATGAAGTGAATAATGGGCTAGCGTGGGGGTCACGTGGGAGAGAGAACGTGAGTGGATCTGCATCCTGTCTGTGACCTTAATGCATATTAATTCCCCCTCCTAAATATACATTTGTGATACTTCACAGGAGAGACTGTGCATGAAACCTGTGTTTGCATCCTGTGCAAACATGACTGGGAGAAGTCAAGCCGTTAGGAAGTAAATACAAAGAAATTCCCTTCCCATCTTCAAAGAAACACTTGAAAGAGAGGAGCGTGCGTTTATTTGGCCTGACGGTCCACGGCGGTCCCCGGCGATGCAGGGGACAAGCATCAGGCAGTGTCTAAAGGCGCCGCTGTTTCATGTGGGGCAGCCACTTGGCTTTGGGGTACGCGCCGCTCGGTAATGCTCTCTGGGGGAGCACGGGTTTCAGTGACCTTGCCTACTGCTGGAGGCTCAAAGGACTCCAAGCAAACAAACATCTTTCTCTAGCGTCCCGAGGAGCAGCGCGGCTGGCTTGCTGGCTGGCTGGCTGGCTGGCTGGCTGTTCCCCTTCCATTTCAGGGACTGACATTACAGCTGAACCTCACGTTGAAATCGGAGGCCACTGAGCCTCCTTATGAAAGACTGAACAGCAAAGGTGTGTAAAAGAAAAAATCAGTTAAAATTCTGTACTTTCACAGCCATCAAAAATACACTGTAAAATGGACAAGGTCACATTGAGAGAAAGGCAGAAGTCTTAGGGGCTCCTCCACGGCTCCTAGGGGGCTGCAGACAACTGAGTGGATTGAAATCTCGTCTCCCTCTCTGCCCTTCCAGGGCTGGAGAGAGCCAAGGGCCCTTCCTGCAGGCAGCCCCGCATCTTCATGCTCAAAACCCATCGTTAGCTTCCGGATGTTCCAGATCGGCAGGCAGCATATGCAACATATGCACGCACTTCTGACTCTTCACATGATGTACTGATCCTTCATCTCCATCCCACTTTCTTTAATTTTTTTTTGGTACTGGGAATTGAACCCTCCAGGCTACACTCTCCTCCCATCCCAGCCTTTTTTTTTTTTTTAATTTTGTAACAGGATCTCACTAAGTTGCTGAGGGTCTTGCTTTGTGCTGAGGCTGGCCTCGAACTTCCAATCCTCCCCTCTCAGCCTACCTGCAATCTTCCTGTCTTCCAAGTACTGGGATTACAGGTATGCACTGCAGGTTCCACCCCTTGCACCCCTTACAGAGAATGACAGTCTTTACAATATGATAGCATCTTATTAGTAGGACATTAGTTTTGTTGGGGCTCAGATAACCCACAGGATGGTGCTCTGGTATGCTGTGTATCTTGATGTGGAACATACAAGAATACCATTTTATTAAGCTTGTGGAAACACCTAAGCTCAACTCTGTTCTGGACTGACCTGTGACACCTGACCTGTGACCTGCCCTCTGCCTCTCACATGGGATACTGACTTAGGATACCAACTGGCACCCCGTTGAGAGATTGGCCATACAATACCAGTAACTATCAGATACAAGATAAAAGCTGTATATGAAATGCTTCCTTTCCCTGTGTCTACTGTGAACGGAATCCCTAGCATCCCTAGAATCTATCGATTACAGAGATGTCAGGAGTGGAAGAATCTGCCTTTCTCGAAAGGTCACGATCCCAGATGAGACCCCATTAGAGGGAAAGGAGGGGTGCAAGCGGCCAGACGGGCTCAGAGAGGCATGCAGCGCCGCAGCGCCAGCCGGGAGCAGGTGGGAGTCTCCCTCGTGCTGGAAGCGGCTACCCGGCCTTGGTATTTTCACTGGGGAGAATGATGCAGGTACTTGAGCCCTTGTTATGGGGTAGCTGCTTTCTCCAGGAGTGCTGTTTCTAGTGCCTTTCTTGGTCGTGCACAGAAAGGGGCCTGGCAGTCTCGTGATCACACATCCCCTGCCTGTCCAGTGTCCCTGGGATCTCCACCTGCCTGGCTTACTAGTCATCCTGTTTACAAACAAAATCGATGCCTTATTTTCTGTCCCTGGTGGGGGGCCTTTTAGATACACACGCACGGTGGACGGATCAGACGCTCCTGGGGAATTCACATCCAGGATTGCGGCCTGTTCTGCGGGAGTTTTTTTTTTTTTAGTCATTTGTTTTATTCTGTCTTCTTGGAAATGCAAATACAGCCCACCCACGTGTATTCCAATGGAAAGAACTAAAAGAAGAACTGCCCCCCTTACACACACACACATATATATAATTTCCCTATGTTGCCCAGGCTGTCCTTGAACTTCTGGGCTCAAGAGATCCTCCTGCCTCAGCCTCCCCCAGTAGCTGGGGCAGCAGGCATTAGAGAGGGCGCCAGGCAACAGAAGGAATTTTGGGAAATGTGGAAACCATATGTAACTCCTATGGATTTCAGTGAGCATCCTAAGGGATTTACTGAAGGGAAGCCACACCCACTTGACAGGAAGCACCTTCTGTGGTCACTCCCTTGCTAATGGGTTGAGACTTTGGCCTGTTGAGCCAGACATGAAAGAAATTAGGAAATTAACCTTATTAGAGAATTGCCATTTTAGAAAATGAATCCCAAATCCCCTGCAGCTTTTTTTTTTTTTTTTTCAGCATCCATTTAACTATTTTCTAATAATGGTCAAACTACCACAGCATCAAGAGAGCAAATCGTCAAAATAACGCCGAGGATTTAAAGTAGGTACAGTATAAGCGCATTGTACAGTAAATATATATCTCCTGGGAATATCCAAGGCACACGGGCTTATGTTTATTAATGTCGAAGGCTGAATTCCAGCACTGTCCAGGTAAAACCCTATTATGGGTATTGCTAGTTTACCAGATACACAGGATTTTATTAACTGTAGGACCACCTTTTCAGCGTAACCAGGAAAGAGTGGGATACATCCACACCTCCCTCAACACACACACACGTTTATTGGTGCACTGTAGTCTCACTTCACGACGTGGCAATTCTCTAATAAGATCAATTTCCTAATTTCTTTCGTATCTGGCTCAACAGGCCACACAATAAGTCTCAACCCCTTAGCAAGGGAGTGACCACAGAAGGAGCTTCCTGTCAAGTGGGTGTGGCTTCCCTTCAGTAAATCCGTTAGGATGCTCACTGAAATCCACAGGAGTTACATATGCTTTCCACATTTCCCAAAATTCCTTCTGTTGCCTGGCGCCCTCTCTAATGCCTGTTGCCCCAGCTACAGGGACAGCCACGCACGTAGCACTTGGGGGGGGGCTTCCCCTGGCTCCCTCTCCACCCCCCTTCTCCCTCCATGATACTGAGATTGGCATTGGTTTTCCCACGTAAGGACATAACCTCGTTGGAAGTGGAAGTCTTTCCTTCATTGATCCCCCACTCTGCCCCAAACATACACACACACACTCGTGTGCGCACACACACACACACCCCACCCTCCCTCAGACCACCTCCCTCGCTCCACTGGGGTTTTCCTCCATTATCTAAATTTTTAAAAAAAGTCTTAGCTTGTATGACATTGATTACATAGACATGCCTAACAGACAAACAGAAAGCATACCAAAGTTGAAACTCAGGGAGAAGGGCCGTGGTCACCGGGAGCGTCCCGTCCTTAAAGACACGTTTGTCATCGTCAGGGGTCCATAATGGATAAAAGAAAAGGGGGTGACAAGTGACAAGGAGAACAGCACAGCTGCACCGGCGCTCATTAGCCGGGCCTCATTCACTGTCTGGAGGGGCACTTGGGGCTCCTGCGTGTCACCCAAATCTAGAACGAAGACGACAATGACTACGACCAGGGACTAGGACACTCAGAGCTCTTTCCTCCTCTGCTCTTCTTGGGATGTGAAGAATCTGACCCTTTCAGGGCATTCGCAATGGTGGGAAACAGATTCCCCCCCCCCCCCACACACACACACCTCCACTTATGTGCCGGAGAGCTGCTTTACATACTAATTTTATTTGCGTTGAGTCACTTTGCAAATTGCTGCTTCTAAGGATCTGTCACCACAAAATCAATGTGTAAAACAGCTGTTTAAATAGCTGATTATTAACAGCCAAAGAGAAAAATATAAATTAGGAGATGTTGATAGCTCATTGAATTTTCCTGATTCTCTGTTCTGGTTCCATAGGTGGCAAGATAATTTAAATTCACTCCCCTAAGTAAGTACCCGGAGCACTGCAACACTAAATCTCAGAGAGGGCGTTTAGTGCATTGGAGAAAATGCCCCTGATGGAGCCTCTCAAGAAGGTGGCCTGGTAATGGCCTTCCGAGTCCAGAGGTCAAATCCGTAGTTCTTCATTTGTTTGTCTGTATTCTCAACTATAAAATAGGAGTAAGACCAGCTCTGCCGACTTCACAGAACCGGCATAAGACTGCAAATGAAGCTGGGCATGGTGGTGGGTGCACATCTGTAATCCCAGTACTTGGGAGACTGAGACAGGAGGATGGCAGGTTCAAGGACAGCCTCAGCAACTTATCAAAGAGGACCTCAGCAACTTAATGAGACCCGGTTTCAACATTAAAAAGGTAAAAGGCTGGTGGGCATAGTGGTGCATGCCGGTAATCCCTGTACTTGGGGGGGGGCTGAGACAAGAGGATCACAGGATCGAGGACAGTCTCAGCAAGTAATGAGACTCTCATCAACCTAGTGAGACCTTGTTTCCAAATAAGAAATAAAATTGGACGGAGGTTGGAGCTCAAAGGTGGACTGCCTCTGGGTTCAATCCCCAATACCACAAAAAATAATATAAAATATATGTATGCATTATAAAAGGCTGGAGTCAGCCGGGCGTGGTGGCGCACGCTTGTAATCCCAGCATTCGGGAGGCTGAGACCGGAGGATCCGGGTTCGCGGCCAGCCTCAGCTACCTAGTGAGGCACTCTGCAACTTAGGGAGACTCGGTTTCAAAATAAAAGAATAAAAAATAGGGCTGGGGGTATAGCTTGGAGGTAGAACACCGCTGAGTTCAAACCCCAGTACCGCAAAAAATTAAAAAAAATAAATAAATAAAAGGCTGGAGTACAGAATGACCCTGGGTTCAATCGCTAGTACCACATACACACACACACACACACACACCCTGCAAGTAATATAAAGATATAGGAGAGACACTTAGTTTCCAACTCCTACACAAAAACGAAGTAACGGAAGAGAAAAATAGGTTTCTTTTAAATAACTCACATAAAAAACGAATTCATTTTGACTAAAGCACTCAACTATAAGACAAAAATAATAATACCGCATCCTACTATGGCAATCTCAAGCTAACGTGAACGTTATTAACCCAATCTGTAGACGCCTACGAGAGAATGTGACAGCTTCCCGTTAAGAGCGTGATTTTGTGGACGCCGGGTCAACAATCTTGAACATAAAATCCTTGCAGTAATACTCTGGAGTATTTAAACATCTATGGGCGTGCCACCAGTGCACATTGAAAAGCAGGCACTGTAGCTCTTTCCCTGGAGAAGAATTGTACACCCCCCCCAGGACTTGAGACCCAGGATCACCCCAAGCGGTGACCTGAACCTCTGCTTCCGAGGTGGTGCAGGGTGTCTTGGTAGAGTTCTCTCAGCAACATAGGAGACAGGGCGCTGTCTCTGAACACCCAGAAACAAGTGAAAAGCTTCCCTGTGCATCCAGGAAGCGGACACTCTGAGACCTGGGGCGGAAAGGATTTTCCGGGCCTGTCTCTCTCATCTCCGGGGGGGTACAGCCTGCTTTGAGGGCCCCTTTCCCTCCTCCGACCTCACGCAGCCCCCGACCTGGACTGGACTGATTTGTTAAACACACAGGGACGCAGCGTGAGCCGAGTGTGGTCACTGTGGCCGCCGGCTGAGGTCTTGGCTTTTCCCTGCTACCTGCTCTTTAATTGCGTGGTTGACCTAGCAATACAATTTGCCCAATAAAATCCCACAGGTGCCTGGCTTAGTGGCCAAGCCTGCTCCCCCACACACAACCAGTGTTTAAGAATGGGCTAGCGGACCCCAAATCCAGTCTACCAGAAAACGGAGCCCTTTCAGGCAGTCCCTAAAGGCGTAGGGCTCCGGTGCGGGGATTTGGCGGGGCTTTCGAGGGCCTCTCTCGGGTCAGCTCTGCTGCCTGGCTGGGACTGAAGCTAACCACAACTCAGTGGCCAGGCTTGCTCCTGCCCTGAGCCCGGGCTTCCTGGCCTGGGGCTCTGCACCAGGCTGTCCAGAGGGCCGAGGTGCTACTGCGTCTTTCTGCTGTTTGTCTAGATGATTTGATGGGGGAGGAAGTAGGGAAGGAGCTAATGTCACCAACCTCTGTCACCAACCTGGGCAGGGCCGGTCTCAGTCCTCTGCCCTGACCTGGGGGTCACCCTCTGGGAAAGCCTAGGACCCACGGGAATGCGTAGGAAGAGAACCAGAAGACCAGGAGGCCCTCTGCAATATTACACAGGATCAAAGTGGCCTTTCTTATCCAAATGATTCCTGTTCAAGTACTCTAAATTGAACAATATCACCCACCCCAAAGAATTCCTTAACCCAGAAGATTTCAAAATAGGTTACAAAAATCCTTCCTGGGGGTGTGCGTGGTACTGGGGATGGAACTCAGGGGCTCTCTACTTTTGAGCTACACCCCTTACCCCTTTTTATTTTTTATTTTTGAAACAGCGTCTCACTAGGCTGCTGAGGGTCTTGCTAAGTTGCTTAGGCTGGTCTGGAACCGGCAATCCTCCTGTTTCAGCCTCCCAAGTACTAACTAGGATTGCAGGCATGTGCCACCACACCGCGCTCTACTGACTATATTTTGGAAAAGTATTTTTGGTATCCCAAATAGAAGTTATTTCCAAAGAAATGCTACAAGCACTTTGAGTTGTAATACTGTACCTATTTAAGCCCTCCCCTCCCCACTGAAAACAGAAAACTCACAAGTGTCTATTTTCTTTTTTTCTTGGTACTGGGGATTGAACTCAGGGGCTTTTTACCTCCGAGCTACACCCTCAGCCCTATTTTTTATTCTTTATTTTGAAACAGGGTCTCACTAAGTTGCAGAGGGCCTCACTAGGTAGCTGAGGCTGGCTGCGAACCCGGATCCTTCGGTCTCAGCCTCCCGAATGCTGGGATGACAAGCAAAATTTTCTTTTATCAACTTTGTTCCACAACTGAGAAGGCTGCCTGTGGTTTAACCCTAGGCTGGCCCACAGTTTCCACGTAGGGAATGACTTCAGACTCTATTTACTCAAAAGGATTTCCCCCAAGGACATGCCCGGTGGATCACCTTTCCTGCAGAGCTAGCGACCCATGGGTTCGCGCCTACCCGGTATCGTCCAGTCCTACCGTCCTCCCAGAGGAAGGCAGCCTCCACTCACAATAGGCAGACGAAGCCGGCTTGTCCCGAAGTCCCCAACAGAGCGATCAGGGAGGGACAGTCCCCAGGCACAAGCAGGCAAAGCAAGGTATGACAGTCGGTACAGGCCCGCACCATGCCATCACCGGCCTGCCAACGTCACAGCGGGCCAGACACGCCCACAGAACACTCAGGGGCTTCCTCCCCTGGTGATTGGCTAGGCAGACATGCCAATCAGGTCTGATATCATAATGGGCCAAAGACACGCCCCCAGGGCCTCCCACTCAGTCCTGTGACCTGCTGGGTCCCTCCTGGGGCTCCAGCTTTGGATTTGAAAGCATGGCAAGAGGAAGGATGCAGAATTAAGAACACAACACCCTCTCCACCACACCACCAGCCAGCATTGCCAATGAGCTTCCAGAACTTTCAGCAACTTAAAGGGAAAAGGAGAAGCCATCAGGAAGAAGACCGGGCACTGGAAGAGAAGGGATATATCATGACTCCCAGGGAAAGAAAGAGGTGAGCGGGCGGAAGGCAGAGCCCAGGCCAGCCGGAGGGAGGATACCGCAGCTTCTCCCAAGACTGCTGGGGGCATGCCAGAGTCAGGTTTGGCTCAGATAAGAGGAGACAGAAGAAGGAAAAATGGATAGAGAGGAAGGCAGGTTCTTGTAGGACACAAACCTTGAACTTTTTTTTTTTTGGCGGTACTGAGGATTGAACCCGGGGCGTTCTACCTCCGAGCTACACCCCCAGCCCTATTTTTTAATCTTTACTTTGAAACCGAGTCTCACTAAGTTGCGGAGGGCCTCACTAGGTAGCTGAGGCTGGCCGCGAACCCAGATCCTATAGTCTCAGCTTCCCAAGTACTGGGATTGCGAGCGTGTGCCACCACACCTGGCTCAACTTTGAACTATTTAATTATTCTCATTTTGTTTTTGTGGGGTCCTGGGGATGGAACCCAGGGATTGTTCTATTTCTGTGCTTTTTTTTTTTTTTTTTTAATTTTGAAACAGGAACTAAGTGGCTGAAGGTCTCTTTGCTAAGTGGCTGAGGCTGGCTTTGAACCTGCGATCCTCCTGTCTCAGCCCTCCAAGTACTGGGATTACTGGTGTGCATCACCAAGCCCGGCTAAACTACGCTCATTTTTGCAAAAGGCATATTATAAATCAGAAACCCTACCGGGATCAGAAGGTTTGGAATAGCCTTTCCTTCTACTCTATACATTTCATCCAACAACATTTTCCTTCTCTGTCTTCCTTGCCTGGCTAAGTGTGACTTCTGATCACTCTGCTGCACTCTTTTTTTTTTTTGCGGTACTGGGGATTGAACTCAGGGGCATCTACCTCCGAGCTACACCCCCAGCCCTATTTTTATTCTTTATTTTGAAACCGAGTCTCACTGAGTTATGGAGTGCCTCACTAGGTAGCTGAGGCTGGCCTTGAACCCGGATCCTCCGGTCTCAGCCTCCCGAATGCTGGGGTGACAAGCATGCGCCACCACGCCCGGCTTCTGCTGCACTCTTAACTCCTATCGAAAGGTCACAGTGGAGCTGGGCGTGGTGGCACACGCTTGTAATCCCAGCATTTGGGAGGCTGAGACCAGAGGATCCGGGTTCGCGGCCAGCCTCAGCTACCTAGTGAGGCACTCCGCAACTTAGTGAAACTCGGTTTCAAAATAAAGAATAAAAAATAGGGCTGGGGGTGTAGCTCGGAGGTAGAATGCCCCTGAGTTCAATCCCCAGTACCGCAAAAAAATAAAAAATAAATAAAAAAAAAAGAAAGGTCATGGTGGCACCCTCTGACCCCTGACCCTGTGCAAGCCAGCTCCTGGGCATCTCTCCCATACACGCATCCAGGTCATTGCAAGCTTCTCTCCCTACCCTTCACCTCTCCGTTTCATGGTTTGCTCAGGTGCCAGTGGAAGCAGAGTGAACTCTGTGGCGTCTGAGTATGACCTTGTGTCTTCACAGTGCTGTCACTGGCAAGTCCTGACTCTCCACCGGGAAGCTAGTGACAGTTACGTACACATACAAAAAAAAAAAAAAAAAAAAAACAAGATCTGTAGATGAAAATCCACACCTCGGTAGCTCCTCTAAGCCTCTCGCCTGGAAGAGAAAAAGAAGGGAGGCAGGCAGGCCACCCCTGTGAGGCCTGGAGCTGCTCAAGTTCTCTCCCGGCTCCCGGGCGGGCGGCTGCTGGTCTGTGAATTCCCTCCGGCTGCCTGGCTCCTGGAGAAGCTGAGTGAGGAGACTCCATGCATGGCAGCAGCAAGGAATCCCGTCCAACAGGCTCATTAGCATTCTAGCCAGGCTATCGGAGTAGCTGGATGAAGCGTCACGACTTTCAGCACTGCAGTAGAATATATTTCCAGCACGTCACGGGATGCAGGGCAAGGATTCGAGGAGGGCAAGCAGCTAAAAGGCTTGGGAGGGGGGGATACCAAAGAAAAGAGACATTTGCTCGTCTTGTACATATGTTGTGGGCGCTTTGTATGTTAAACCGTGCAAGAGACTCCAGGTCAAAGGGGAGGTGTATGAACAAACTCTCAGCCATATGAGGAAGAAGAAAGGAAGACTGGAGTCAGACACAGAAGAAAGGGGGTGGCAGTCGAGACCACAGAGATCAAAGGAATGCCATCTGTTGGAATGATTCCAACATAGTAGATAAATGGAGACATTCCTAGGAGTATACAACCTACCAGACCCCAAAAACAAAAGGAATACACAGCCCAGGAGACGGATCACGAGGGAAGAGGAAATCAGAATCTTTACCTGGTAAGAAGACTTAATAGTCATCTCATCACCCTCAGAAACCTGCCAGTATGAAACACCTAGAGCCAGACGCTGGTCCAGGCAGCGATTTTCCAGGTAAGACTCAAAAGCACAGGATGCAAAAGAAAAAGATGGCAAGTTGTGTTACATTAAACCAAGAAGCCTCTGTCCATCAAAAGAGACGGGAAAGTGAACAGGGGACCAAACAGAAGGGGAGGCGACATTCCCAAGTCACACTGTCTGCTCAGGGTACTATCCAGAACATGTAAAGAGGCCCTACGATTCAACAACAAAATAACAGTAATGAAATTACGAATGGGCAAAGGAATTAGTAGACACACGTGTCCACAGAAGATGTACAGTTGTCCAGTAAGCATATATGCCTGGTGTCACTCATCATGATTTTTTTTTTTTTGCGGTATTGGAGATTGAACTCAGGGGCATTCTACCTCTGAGCTACCCCCCAGCCCGATTTTTTATTCTTTATTTTGAAACTTAGTTGTGGAGGGCCTCACTAGGTAGCTGAGGCTGGCCTCGAACCCGGATCCTCCGGTCTCAGCCTCCCGAATGCTGGGATGATAAGCGTGCGCCACCACGCCGGGCTCATCATGAGAAAAATGCAAATCAAGGTCATAGGAAGTGTCCCCGCACACCAGGACCACCGAGAATGGGAGTAAAGAGGGATGCAGATGCTAAGGAAGTTACTCAAAAAAGTAAACACGGACTCACCAACTGGCGGGCAATTCCACTTCTGGGTATGTGCCCGAAAGAATGGGAGTCAGCGGGATATGAAAGAGGTAAATGCGGTGGGTGGGGATAGTGTACATCCTCAAAGGGCAGGGAAGCTGGCCATGCGATGCTCTTGGACAGACCCCGAAGGTTGTGTAAATACCCAACAATCAATCCATTTCAAGACTTCGGATGACGCACATTAATGCCACTCTAAATCCGCAATTCCTGTTGCTGTTGCTGTTTTGGTTTTTATTCCCCCTGCACTAGGAATTCTCAAGAGAGTCTTCACCGTGACTTCCTAGAAGGATCTTCAGAGCGTCCCTTTCAGAGCAGGTTTTTTTTGGGCTGTCACCTAGAACGGGCTGAACCGCCGTTCAGAAGCCAGAGGGGACAAAGTCGGGTTCCCTTTCAAAGGAGAACTAGATGCAGGGAAAGCCACGGCCAAGGACGGAGGAAGTACAGGTGACTGATGGAGCGCTCGCCTAGCAAGTACTAGGCCCTGGCTTCCATCTCTAGCACCTGCTCCAAAAAAAATAGAGGAAAAAAAAAAAAGGCGTGAGGGGGAGGGACTGCATGGCATACATACAAAAACACTATAAAGGAATTAGCGTTTAGACCCTTTTTTTTTTTTTTTGCGGTACTGGGGATTGAACTCAGGGGCATTCTACCTCCGAGCTACACCCCCAGCCCTATTTTTTATTCTTTATTTTGAAACCGGGTCTTGCTAAGTTGTGGAGTGCCTCACTAGGTAGCTGAGGCTGGCCTCGAACCCGGATCCTCCGGTCTCAGCCTCCCGAATGCTGGGATTACAAGCGTGCGCCACCACGCCAGGCTTAGACCCTTTTTTAAAAAAAAATAAATTAAGCTCCTTTGGGGGGAGATTTAGCTGCTTATCAATTTGTCAAAAAGTTTGAATAGCTGCTGAACCATTAATCCCATATCTGATTTTGTAAAGAAAAAGGCAAGCCGGGCGTGGTGGCGCACGCTTGTAATCCCAGCATTTGGGAGGCTGAGACCAGAGGATCCGGGTTCGAAGCCAGCCTCAGCTACCTAGTGAGGCACTCGCAACTTACTGAGACCCTGTTTCAAAATAAAGAATAAAAAATAGGGCTGGGGGTGTAGCTCGGAGGTAGAATGCCCCTGAGTTCAACCCCCAGTACCAAAAAAAAAAAAAAAAAAAAAAAAAAAAGGCAGAGCCGCCCACTGACGTTAAACTCATAAGCAACACCACTGGCGGGACTGTTGTCTTTACAGAATAAAGCTTTGGGGTCGTGGCTCGGAAGTAGAGCGCTTGCCTCGGATGCACGAGGCCCTAGTTTTGATCCCGCAAACCACACACACACAGGGAGAAGCGGAAGTTTGAGAGCAACCGAACTCAGAGGTGTTTGGAGCACTCTAGACAGCAGGGAACCACGTGAGGAAAACATTTTAAGAAGTCCTAAAGGGAGGACTGGCCATGGCCTGCCAGGGCCCAGCAAACTCTCTTGCACATACTGCGTCCCCAGACGGAGCAAGACCCAAGAAGACCAAGCCAGCAGGCGAGAATTCAGCAGGGCCTGACGGGCCCTCTAATGTGCCCGGCCAGCCGGCCGGTGGTGGCGAGGGATTCAGGTGACTCAGAACGCACCTGGCAAGAGCTCGGCCGTGGGGAACAGCTCCTGCAGCTTGAGCTGGCTCTCCTCCAGCAGCTCCTCCTTGGACATGGGCAGCTGCAGGACGTCGAT